>VZRW01002633.1:256764-266206 GCA_013398125.1 Aegotheles bennettii
TAGATGATCTTGATGAATTGCACAAAATGCAAAGTACATGAACGTTTAGATTTTTTTAATTTAAGCCTTTTCAGAAGATGTCCAGAAAAAAACTTTCACATTTTCCAACACAGCCTCACCATTTCCACATCAGGACACCATTGGTCAATATCTCACTCCTACCTGTTGAGTTCAAGGACAGCTTACAAGACTGAGACTCGTTTCAGACTGTTACATGAGGTATATATGGCCCCAAATTAAGTAATCAGTCATGGTACCATGATCTCTGATTGTTCAAAAGCCATTGGGAAGCTCAAAGCTGAAATCTAAGGTGCTGCAAAACCTGTCACCAAATATCATTGGTGTTAAATATTCTTGGGGTTTTGTGTATTCCCAGCATCACCCAGTTCTATTTAGTTAGCTGAAAGAACAAATGTCTAAAATAAGTCTTCCTGACCGCTCAGTTTGAAAAGAGTGCATGAAGAAAGAGTCTCTATTTCTAGCAGAAAAAAGTACTTGGATTTTATTTGTTGTTTCCCTGACAGTTTTTGTTGATACACTCAACCCATCTGTATGTCTTCAAGGTATTGGCATGCTGCAAAATTAAAATGCAAATCAACACAACAGGTTATTTGGATTAGGTTGTTTTACTCTAACCAAACCTTTCTAATACTTATTGTAAGCTTCAGATGTGTGTTGAAAGGGCAGATCCTTAGCTGACACACAGCTTGCTGCACAAAATTGGTGGGACTATGCTACCAAACATTTGTCCTGCCTTGTAACAAACTTAGTGTTGCAAGATTTTGCAGCAGTCAGGATTTGGTTCACACTGCAAGCACTGGAAATTTAATTTGCCTGCATGCAATTGTATTTGAGCCTCTAGAAGCTTGAGCAATGGTACTAGAAAAGACGTTTCAGTTTTGCTCCATATTTAATATGTTGCTTTTCCATTTGCAGTGCCAGCAGCATGTAAAGCAGTAGAGAATATTATCCCATGATTGTCTGTGGTTAGTTCCTCCAGTACAAATACTGAATTCTTTATTCTTAATTTTACAGGTATTGGAGCAGATGGACAAATAGACATAATGCTGCTAATAATGATAGGTAAGAAAACTTTAATTGAGTCATAAAAATAATTTTTTTAAAATTTAAGTGACAGTAGCAGAACTCTAATTGTAAAAATTATTCCATTGTATTAAGAAATGTAGCAGTTTGTGATCTTTTGCCCTAAAAAGACAAATGGATAAGCCTTGTGCTTTAAACAGCAAGCATTCTATGTCATTTTTTCATTAATAAATATATTTTAGTGAGTGACTTAATGTAACTGACATAGCTACAAAAAAATGTAAGCTCTTTGAAGGACCTGACAAACAAGGAAATGGCAACATTCTCTAAGTATTTAATTCCCTGGGGTTTGACTGTTCAGTTCTGAGTTACAAAGAGAGTTAATTACCTATTATTTTTATCTGAAGTGATATCCACATGTTCTGGTCAATAACTCATCACTTTCTAACAAATACATTGTTTATACTGAGGTCACAAGGGTAAATAATATGCAAGATGAACACATGATCACAAGTGTGATCTTTCTTTTTCTGTTCTCTACACTGATATCACTAAGGCAGTAACCAGGCATGTGTGTTCGGGTCACCTAGTTCTAATCTGGTGTCTGGACTGAACCAGCTGTTCCCTGCTGCAGAAGGCACTGGGGTGGCATCTTCCAGTTCAGTATACATGGCATGTGGGCCTGAACTGGAAGGTTTGGTTCTGGAAAGTAAATCCTTCCTCCACCAAAGCCAATGGGGAATCCACCACTGACTTCATGGGAACAACCTGCCACTGTGGATTTTAGGTAATTTCTAAATTGTCTGAAACTCAGGGGAATGTGATATGTTTTTCCAGTCTGGACCTAAGCTGAGTCATGAGGAGAAAGACAGCCCTAAAAAGCAGAAATTTGCTATAAATTTTCACCTGAGTTGTCGTTAAGACCTCATCTTCATTAAATGAGATTTTTGTACCCCATCTTCTTTCACCCCTTTTCTTAATGTATTTCTACTTTGCACAAACTGTATTTTTTAAAAAATGCACTAATTGATAGCATGGGAGAAGGGAGATTTCTGCTTTCATACCTCCTTACAGGTAGTTTTACAGATAGACATATGCATACTTAGCATCGCTACCCATTCCACTCTATCTGCTAAGCAGAACATATTATTTTTCCAGCAACATATAAAGCAGGCAAATGGCTGCTCATCATCTTTTTTTCAAGAACGTTTTACGTACAATTCTCTCCTGGCTAATAGCTCCTTCTATTGTCCATGATTTATCATTGTCAGGATTCTTCACATTTCCTCCTTTTCTATTTTGCTGAAAAATTGCCCATTTTTAAAGTACAGCCTGGATTTAATTAGCCCATGCAACATATTCTTGTGTAGGCTAAAGCATGTATTGTTTTGGAACATATAAGAGTATAGCTTTCACTGGTATGTTTTTGCCTCAATTCTTTCTCTACCTCTCTCTCCTTTTTTAACTCTTCTGAACAACTATAAAGTGAGTATCAAAGGTATCCTGGGTAATTAGCCATTACAGTACTGTCACAGAGGCTTCTGCAGTCAATATAGAGATAATTTGGGCAATGGTGAATGACAGCATTGTCCAGACTTTTGGGATAATCAAGGACACATCCAGCTGTACCAGACATCTGTCAGACCCATGAATCATTTCAAGTAGCTTTGCAATAGCCAGGCAACTCGAGCAAAGATAAACATTTCAGCAGCACACAGCCATGGGAAAAATACTGTTCCTACCAGAGAACATTTACCTGCTTAATGCTACAGGCCTGTCATTCAGAGTAGAAGAGTTACTTATACACTTTTTTCTGATTTTTGGACGGTGCACACATTTGTAATGTTATCTACTGTAGTAAGATGACCGAAAGATCATATACTACACATGCACACATATTCATTAGAATTACTTCAGCCAAAAGAGCAAGGGAAAAGTTGTAAAAAAAACCCCCAAAGACTGAAGTAATCTTGCTAAATGTACTGTGTCCTCTTTCAAATAAGAGGTTTTGTACTGTTTACATTGGCCTGAATTTACTACTTGCAATATTTTCTGGATTTTGCATGCATATGCTAAGACTGTTACTCATTCTGAATGTGCATCAAGATTAATAAGGAACTAGAAAACTCCTTGTAATTCGCTGTTGCTGTCACCTTATTGGTGTACTTGCATGGGAGAGTTGAAAGAAAACAAACCCAGCACTGCACTTTGATGTCCAGGGCAAGACCTGTGGATGAAGTCTGGAGGTATGAGTTTTGGGCTTTTCCATGTCACTATCACCTGCCCAGCTTGTGGGCCAGCTTGCTCCAGTCCCCATAACTTGGATTCCCCATCCAATTCAGCAGGCCTTCTTAGCAAAGCACACTGTCGTCTGTCGTTGGATTAAATTAGTCTTGCTGCTTTGCAGGTGGACGGGGGTTGCTGCTTTGTCTGGTGTGTCAGCTTGCAAGGATGAGTTAAGATGAAGGGAAAACAGCTGGTAGGATGAGGTGAACCAGTTTCCCACTTGAGGTGACCATGGATTATGGAAGTGAGCTAGGACTAGCCCAACTCCAATTCAGACAGTGTGGGTTTTGCTGCGCTCTGCAGGCAGTGAAACTATATGGAATTGCTCCTAATAATTCCATAAAAATCCTATAATTACATCATACTGTAAAAGAGATTTTTGAACATCTATCAGGTATCTGTCATACAAATATCTACTATAGATTTCTTTGAAATGTCATTCTTCACACTGGTATAGAAATTGTTTGTTTACTTTTCTATCTTTTGTATGGCAGTGGATGGGAATGAATATCAGGACCACAGGGTAGCAACTGGAAAGCTTTGTTAAGTCTAAGAGCAAAGCAGCGCTGGCAGAGAGGACCCCTGAAGCCTGTCGCTGGTGAGTAGAGGGGTAGCATGGGAGGAGGAACTGGGCTGGGAGGCGCTGAAAGCAGTGATCTGGCAGAATGCAGAGATTGATTTGCTGCGAGTGGTGCGAACACAGCAATTGCTTTTGGAAAGCAAGAGGAAGAATTACTGGTGAGACATCAGAGGTTGTGACTGGCAGACTGGCAGCTTTCCAGTGACAGACTAAGGGTCATTGAAGTATTTGGGGAGAAAGAGTGAGCCCACCACAGAGAAAATGCCATGCATTGAGGTTGCTTCTCATTATGAAGATGAAGAATTGCATCTTGAAAAGTTGACAGAGATGTTGACAAACTGTTGCTGTGTCCTCTAAACTTACATTTGCGTTTGTCCCCTCCTTTGGCCTTTTTCTCTCCCACCATTCCCAGCTGCCACTGCAGTTCAGTGTCACTGTCTCCTAGCTCTGAAGTTTGGGTAATTTAGGAATCCGTGCTCCTTTCTTAGCAATGAAGGTCTTCCCCTCATTTCCATACACAAGTATATTTCTTTGTTGTAATACTGAGCATGGTAGATTGCCAGCTTCTAGAAACCCCTGTTTGTAGAGGATACTCGGGAAAATCAGGTATACTTTAATAAAGCAGTGTACTTGAGGCAGGTACTCCCACTTCATTTCTGTGTTCTCCTGGTATCAATTGCTGGTAATTCTGTATTGACCTACAGTGTATATAACTTCATTTCCTAATCCACAATGTATTGTCTACACTCTTTCGATATATAGTTGGTTCTTTCATAAGTTTTTGTCTCAGTGTTTAAATGCTTGAACACACAAGAAAACCCTGGATCCAGTCGTCCTTTTGTGGCATGGTGCTTTCTCAGGTTTGCAGTTCTGTGTGCCAGTGGAAAATGACATAGCTGTTAGTGATAGCAGCATCCCTCCAGTTGTGTTGACTCCTTAATGTTGCTATTTGCATTGCTAAATAATTTGATCACTGATAACAGGGAGTAGTTATTGGCTTGAATAGGCAGCAATAACACCCCCCCTCACTATATCTGTTTGATTTGTAGGTTATTTCAGCGATTTCAGTTTCCTCAGTTTATGTTTAGAAAGATGCCATTGAGTTCAAATATCCAGTTGAGGAATTGATTTATTGTGAAATTCTTTTTAGCATGTCACAGTAGCAATCTCTTCAGATTGTCGCCTACCCTGTTATCCTCCAGCTTTCTTTCAGCATCTCTATGGAACTGTTCAGACCTATTTTTCCTTTAAATTAATCTCTAGCTGGTTAATTGCAGTTCATTTCCCCATGATAGTCTTCAAGCATTTGTAGCTGGTGCAGACCTCCAGAACCAGAATTCTCCCTGCAACCAAAAGCCCTGGGCACATCCATTGTTTCTGTGCTGAAAGTACTTCACTAATTTTGCCGTGTTGCAGCAGGGAACCTTTAACATTATTTGCTTTTGTACCTGGCTCTGCACAGTTGTGTTCATTCATAAATGTGAAAACTCACTTCTCTCACTTCCTGAAGCATACATGTAATTCTTCCACTAGAAACCCTGTGCAACCTGTCTGGTTATTTTTAACTCTTTATGCAAATCACCTCTCTTAAATACACTGCTAACATATCATAGGTTCTCTAGGGCTGTTAGTGTTCTCTACTCTTGTGGTTTGATTTCAAGCAAGGTTACCTTAATTCAACGGGTCAGGCTCCTTGGACGGGTAGAGCTATGTCAAGTACAAATAGCAGTGGTGCTGAGGAACTCATTGCCACAGGGAGGCCAAAATTATAAGCAAGTTTTAAAAGTGATTACATGAATTCATAGATATTGAGCAATTTCATAGCTATTAAACAAAGTGATCCAGAGAAAACATTAAATACAGCAAGTCCATAAACAACTGATTACTGGAAACTAGGTTAATATAGCTGAAAAAAATGACTGTGCAAGTATCTTGTATCTTACACTCTCTTCCTAAAGAAACGGAGCTGTTAGAGAGGAAGTACAGATACAGGTGGACATCTGTCCTAACCCAGCTTATACTTTCAGGCCACACTTGTGGCCTTTGGATTCTTGTAAGATCATTTTCAGAAAAAGGCTAATCAAAGACACCTGAAATCTGACCCAAAGTAGCCTAAAAAGTTAGAAGGGTTGCTACAGCCATATGTCTTGTCCGAGCATGGGCAGTTGAGTTACTGCATCTGCAGCAATAGAGTAGTCTCAATAATAGACACCCTTTCCTCCCCCACGAGTCATTATGTGATTTTCCATCAGGAACAGGTTCAAAGGTCCCCAGGAAATGAGAGGCTGAACCTCCTTAGAGTTGTAGTAATCTCTAACCCATTAGCACATGGGATGAATCTGGCCCTGCACATTTAGCTTACTTAAATCACATAAAGACTTAACTATCTACTATTGTTTTTTTCATTATCCGCTCTAATTGTCATTGATTTGTATGTTCAGAAAGTGCCCTGAGCTGACTGAAGTGTTTCTTGCGTGTTTGCAGCTGACCGCCTGCTCAGCAGACCTCGAGGTGCTCTGTTCAGTGTCCCCGCTGAATGCTTTTCCTGGGAAAGAAGCTCCATGTTTTCCAGGCAGGGTTTTGCTTGAAATGCAAGGATTACACAAGGCAGGTCCCTTCTGTACATGTGTTTGGCTGTCATGTTGTTACCCTCTTTCTGGCTTCCTTTCTCCAAGGCCATCCACACTTAAAAAGATGAACAAACATGTTTTAACAAGATGAATTGGCAAACAGTTATCAATTATGCAGGAGCAGCTTTATTACTGAGAACAATCTGGATAACTACATCTCACAAAAATCATGTTTAACTGAAAGAACATATAACTTATGGTTATGCAGAAAGAAATAGTGTTTAATTGCTTGAACTCTATGAGGAGACTACTTCAGTGAAGGCTCCAATGCAACCAAGAAACCATTTAACACATGCAAATATATTTCATGTTCATTTCGCTTGGAACTTTCCACAGTTGATCTGCTGAACAATTGAATAATACACAATTTGATGTTTAAGAAAAAAGTTGCTATGTTTTAAACGTCATTGGGTACTTTGTTGATTTAATATGTAAGCTAACTGGACAAAATTTCCACGCAATGAAAAAGGATGGATCAAAAGGACAACAAGGTTGGTTTCTTCTAAATGTCATGTGTCACGGTGACCAGGCATACATTGTGCTGATTGAGCATACTTCTACCACCCTGAAAAGAAAGGTCATTGTCCCTGCTAGGTCTTTAGGAAGGACAAAGCCTTGTACAACACAGGCAGCCCACAGCAGAGTGGTAAACAAGACAAGCTGAGGGTAGTTTGGTTGTGTGAAATGGTTCAGGTTGAATTTGAGTAAGTTGGGGTACTGCTGAGCATTTTGATATAACCCGATCTTCTTGATTAAGTACAGATGCCCCAATGCCACCCCTGTGGTCACAGACAGACAATTCTCTGGTCAGGGCAGCTGTGAAGGGATTGGTTCGTCTGTGTCTCCACGTGCAGAGCCTGGTTTAAGACATGAGTTGAAGGTTTGAGAGCAGATAGCAAATACATTGGTAAGTGGGGCCAAAGGTAACTCTCATCTCAAGAGGCAGGGTGACTGCCACAGACAGCACCTACTGAAAAATACAGCTGGGACAGCTTAGGTGTCTGGAACACCATCTTCTGTGATATCAGAAAATCTCAGCATATATTTGATTGCTTATTTGAGTCCACAGCAAATATTAATTAATGCAGCTTGATCTTATTTCTGCCAGTAATGACAACATAACAAAAGAAGGGAAACACTAAGAACAGAAAATTTAATGACATTTTTTCAGAAATTAAAAGCACAAGTACAGAATATATAATGTCTGGCTAACTAGTAGAAAAAGATCTTGTATTTCATTTGTACAGAGAAACTTTAAATATTAGGGGGAAAAAATTGCAGTTTCAGAAACAGAAAAGCAGTAGACTTGGTTGTATAGTTTTTCTCAGGAGATTTCTGAAAAAGGAGAAACATCTCCCAAGGATGATCAAGAGCAGTAACTTCCAATATTTTACAATTTTCACAAGTCTTCATCACCTGATAGAAGTGTTGGACCCTCATGTATTGAATATAGCTTGCTTGCCTTTGCTGCCTCTTGCAGGCCTTCAAATAGTCTCTGGATTCTCAGGGGCCACCAGTACGGAAGCTGTTTAGGCTCAGCTGTAGCTAAATGCTGTATGGCCTCAGTGCAGTGAAGTGGGATTAGGGGAATGCTTTAAGCCTCTCCCATGTAACTGATTTTATAACTGAACTCTGTTGCATCTACTTAGCAGCAGCAGCAAAATACTACCAAATTGTGCAGTTCAAGTCCTTGTTGCTATAGGAAATCCTGCAGGAAAGGTTAAACGAAGGGGAACTCCACACTGGAACCTTGGAGACTTCTCAGTCGGTTGTGTTGTGAACTGAAAGGAGACTCAGCAGGCGGAAAGTTCTACCTTTCCAATAGCTTTCAGGGTAAGGTTTGTGGGAGGTCTCCAAAAGGGAAAAAGGGAATGGCAGAGGCTGCTTCCACTTCTTTTATTTTCCCATGAAGTGCTAAAGGGGTAGGGTTTGCTATTTAATAACTTCATGTCTCAGACACTAACCTACACCTTTGCATTCCACTTTGAAACATAATGGTTATGTACAAAGGCAAAACTGTAAATTTAGCAGATAGAGCTGCCCAAGAACTGGAAAAATGTTGCTTAAAATCATCCCTTTTTTGTCCAAAGGTGCAATCAATATTTTTAATGTCTCTAATAGTGAATGGACCTCAAAAGGACTAATCCAATGAACCTAAGGAAAAAAAATTACTTTGCAGAGCATTTTCTATGATTATTTAATCAAAGTAGTCCTGTGGCTGTGGTGTAAGCCCAAAAAGTTTGACAATTTAGAGCTGTTGTTCAGATCTATAATAATTACAATAGATTGACATTGACATCCTTGCCTAGCCTGCCAAGGACAGATAATTCAGGCTTGCTTAGGAGGAACTAAATCCTCAGCTTATAAAGCATTTTTTCTAAGTGTCTATATCTATCTTTTGTTCTTTGACTTTTTAATTTTAATAAGTTTACTTTGGTAATACAGTGTCATCTCTACAGGCCAAAGTGGACTCATAGTTCAAAGCTACCTTATGGACTTTATCTAATCTGCACTGGCTCATACCAGGCTAAGATGGGTTCTAATTATTTGTGTCCCACATCAAGCCTTACAATGCCCACTAGAACTATTATAAAATATGTAGATTCTCAAATTTCATTAATTTCCTAGATAATAAAGTATTTCAGATGCAGTGTGAAATCATGCTTATATCACCTGATCCACGGTCCGGATTAGAGAAATTAAAAGGAAATTCCCTGAGCTTGTAAAGCCCACTGATTACTGCCCACTGCTGGTGTTTCAGGCTGGCAGTGATGAAATTATTACAAGTAGTGCAAGGGCAATGAAGAGAGACTTCAGGGCCCTGGGACGGCTGGTTAGGGGGTCTGGAGCACAAGTAGTGTGCTCCAGAAGATGTGGTTTGTTTTTTTTGTATTCCATATCC
>VZRW01002634.1:0-14481 GCA_013398125.1 Aegotheles bennettii
AAAATGCAGAAAAGAACAAATAGTTCTAAAATTAAACTGATTCATTAGATTAGGATGTTAAATACACTGTTAACTTCACAACAGAAATCAGAAATAATTTTCTCCAATTATGGTGTTTATTCTGGAGAAAGCTGGCTCCTAAATTTATGTGTTCAGCTTCTGGGGGTGATGTTTAAACAGCCTTAAAAATGAAACCATTTAATGTTAGAATCAATATGTTTTATGATGTTGTTTATGGTACTTCAGAGTATTTATTCTGCTTGTATTCTCAGTGCAAAGCATTTCAGATTTTTTTTTGTGAATCTGATTTAGGCTTTCCTTTTGTGGAAACTAATAGCAACTAATAAAATAAAATAAAATAAAAGCAAAATGAAAAGCAAAACCCTGCTTCCCAATGAATACCTGACAGCTTACATGTATGCCTACAAAGATGATGTCAATGCTTGCTTGCTGTCTAGGTCAGGAAAAGCACAACATGTTATCTCTAAAATTGAAGTTCTTTTGATTTCATCAGCTTAAATAATAAATAATTACTATAGTGTCTTAAAATTATGCATTTGAAGAAACCTTTCATTTTTTCCTCTTTTTCCTGTTGAGTGCTGGAAAATACAATGTAGAAGCTTTTTAAGATGTCTGGTGGCAGAAGAAAACAATAGTTTGAGAGTCAAACAGATATATTTAAGCCCTATTCATTAAAAAAATAGATATTGTCTTGAGTTTACTCAAGAAGAGTTCTGCTTAGACCTGTTTCTAGCTTGTGATTGGCTACATGTTGGTTGCAAGAACTTGTGGTTAAAGACAAAACCCACATATCCAGAATTTAATTTAAAATCAGCTTCTTACAGGTGCAATATTCAGTGCAGTACTTAAAACAACTACAACACACAGAGTCCTTTTCTATCCCGTGTGATGACAGGGAGGGCATTTAGAAAACAGAGTCCAAATGAAAAGCTGACATAGCTTTTTAGATTATATCTCATTCTTTTTTTCTGCTTTCTGTATAGCATTTCTTTTATAGCGCAGTTGAATCCCTAAATACCCCATTACTTTGTATTGTCAGGTCACCTCTTAGGTTAGCCTGAGAAAGCCTGAGAAAAGTTCCACAGGAAAGATGCACTATTTAACGGAATTCAATCTGTCCCAATAGATTTGAATCACTAACATAAATGTATGAATGTAGATTATATCTCTGTAATGAGGCCCGAATAATTCTCAGTTATTCAAAGGACTGAAATTCAACCTTCCTTTTTTTGCAGCAACAATCAGACCTTAATGGGTTCCTTTATTAATTGTTCCATTGCTAAGCTTGAAAAGCAGCTACCTTCAGTGCAGGTCTTAGACCAGAAATGGTACCTGCTGATTCTAATACAGTGTTTCTGTTTTGTTTTTTACTGCTCTAAGATTCTGTGAAATGTTTCCTGCACTGCGGTTTTATAAATGCTGAATTACATTGAACTATCCAGAATGAAACAAAGAAAATTGTTTTTAAAAAATGTGCAAGAAGTAGAAAGTGTATTTAAGAATTTTCTTTTTGTATTGTTTTCTTTCTGAAGAATGTTCAGGGAAATGAATTGCACAGGTGAATGTTAATGAAAAATAGTCTAAACAAAATATCTTTTGATATTCATAGCAATAACTAATGTCCTGTTTTTGTCTTTTGATCAGAAAGGAGGGATGTTTTGAGGGGGGTTTCTTGTGTTTATTTTTTTTCCTTGTTAAGTTATTCTGACTTGAATCAGAGAAGGAATATTTTAAGGTAGTTGGAATAGATTTTACCTTGTATGATTTCCTTAGGAATCATTATCTTTTCTGGGATTGTAAATAAGTTCTATCTATGCCTTTGAGTGTTAATATAACCAACTAACTCTCAGATGTCACCAGCCTCTCAGTCTAGATTGCTAGATAGCAATCATGAACATTTGCTCCTTACAGTATGATGAGAAACACACATGCACCTTCTGGTCATGGGACCCAATTCTGTTCTTATTCAAGGTGTTGGGAAATTTGCTTGTGACTTCATTGAGAGAGACTTGGGCCAGGATTTTCACTGCCAGAGAGACAGCTGTGCCAGAAATGGGGTGAGAAATGCCAAATGCAGCCAGTGACAGCTCAGATGCCTCTATCTGCATGTCAGTTCCAAACTGCAGAAATTGGCAGTGTTGTAAAACACTGATCTCGGATATAAAGAAAAGGCAGTGGCACAGTGTCCACAATCACCAACCAGCAATGAGACAAGATGTTTGATTTGAGATGCAGTGCTACTTGCTACTTACACTGTGAAGTTCATGCCCACCAACAACAGGGACAGAAGGCCGTTGCATTTTATCTGAATAAAGTATTTCTTAAAGCCTGAGATAAAAATCATCATTACAGTTGTTTTCTTCTGAGAAATCTGCAAAATCACCATCATTGTATTTATCTCTATTTTTCACTATTTCATGTACTTCCATGCCATTTAAAAAGTGTCAAAATACTAATATTATTCTACTTTTATGTATAGAATGAGGTATAAAAGAAGCACTTAAGTTGTCAAAGATCAAAACTGAAGATGGTGTAACTCATCTGTGTGTATAAAGCTGGAATAAGACATAAAAAGTTAGAATACTGTTTTAGCTGCTTCTAGTGGGATTTAGGAGTGTGTGGAGCAAACTCCTTGGCTCCTCTGTGCACACTCCTTTCCAACTAAGTATCCAAAACTGGAGAAGAACTCGAGCAGGGTTTAGCAGAGGTTAATAAAATGCTTGTTTCAGCATTTCTATTTTATTTCAAAAGGACTTGCATTTCTAGGTCAGACATAACAACAGACGTGCAAAATGAGTCTGAGATAACTGAAATGTAGTTCAGCCAGAGCTGGTTCCACCCAGCCTACAGGGTTAGTAGTGAGAATGGCCAAGAGCCCTGCCCGGGCTGAGGCTAGTCCTCAGGAGGAGTGAGATGGTACTCATCTGTGAGATCTAGTTGAAGAATAGAGTTGGGTGGGCTACCACTGCCCCTGGTAATAAGTAATAGCTGGAATATAGCCTGTTTTGTGTTTTTATTTTAAGAAACACAATCAAAATATGACAGCCCTTAGGACTGCACAGGTCATCTTGTGAACAGACCTATAAATTGTGGGACCAGACAGGATTTACCCCATTACTTAAATTAGTAGTATGTATTTCTCTCTCATAGATGTTTTGGCAAAACTGTCTGGATACTGTGCTTCAAGCAGACAATTAAGGGAATAGTTTGTTCTTCTTAAAATGCTAATTATGGCTATTGTCTTAGAATATGTTTATAGTTATGCTATATCTGACAAAGAAATTACATATATACATGACATTTGAAAATATCAGTTTGTTTTGTTTTGTTTTGCTTTTTATAAATACAGTCATTAAAAAAAAAAGAAGAAAATTAGTGAAAAAATGTATACTGTGGAGGTCAGCTAGAGGAGACTACAGACCCCCAGACGTTGAGCTGCAGTGCCATAAATAGCTATGTCTGTGGGTTGGACACTGACCGTGTTTAGTAATGGTCTGCTGGCAGCCAGTTTTGCATACTCTGCAGCACAAACATAATCAAAATGGCAATATTTTCAAGAAGTTGCTTTAATCTTAGAGGATTTGTTTTTCTTCTCATTTCACATAGAACTANCTTTTCACACAGAACTCCCAGGAATGCTGGCCACTTAAATACTCCAATAAATATGAGTGATTGAGAACAAAACTGTCAGAAACTGCCAGGAAGAGGCAAATATCAGTCAGGTCTTTACAGAGCCTTTCTTTTCCCCGCCTCTCTGCTCATTATATCTAAGCCTATATTTTCCATGGGGAAACATACCAGGACTCTGAGGAAATACTTTGTGCATTCTGATATACCCTTCCTCCACATAAACCTATACACCTGTGATGTCTGGTTGTAATGGATAATGCTGATGGTNTTCAAGCAGACAATTAAGGGAATAGTTTGTTCTTCTTAAAATGCTAATTATGGCTATTGTCTTAGAATATGTTTATAGTTATGCTATATCTGACAAAGAAATTACATATATACATGACATTTGAAAATATCAGTTTGTTTTGTTTTGTTTTGCTTTTTATAAATACAGTCATTAAAAAAAAAAGAAGAAAATTAGTGAAAAAATGTATACTGTGGAGGTCAGCTAGAGGAGACTACAGACCCCCAGACGTTGAGCTGCAGTGCCATAAATAGCTATGTCTGTGGGTTGGACACTGACCGTGTTTAGTAATGGTCTGCTGGCAGCCAGTTTTGCATACTCTGCAGCACAAACATAATCAAAATGGCAATATTTTCAAGAAGTTGCTTTAATCTTAGAGGATTTGTTTTTCTTCTCATTTCACATAGAACTACCACGAATGCTGGCCACTTAAATACTCCAATAAATATGAGTGATTGAGAACAAAACTGTCAGAAACTGCCAGGAAGAGGCAAATATCAGTCAGGTCTTTACAGAGCCTTTCTTTTCCCCGCCTCTCTGCTCATTATATCTAAGCCTATATTTTCCATGGGGAAACATACCAGGACTCTGAGGAAATACTTTGTGCATTCTGATATACCCTTCCTCCACATAAACCTATACACCTGTGATGTCTGGTTGTAATGGATAATGCTGATGGTAATGATCTTATTTTTTTTCCGTACTGGTTATTCTGTTAACACAACCTCTTTTGCAGATACACTATAAACATTTTCACTAATAATTCTCATGATCCAAACCTTCAGCTGAAACAAGGTGTTAGCTTATTTGTGACGTTAAAGCTCCAGTTCCCTGGAGAAAATTTTCCAGGAAGAGAGATAATTTGGTACTTAAATGCCATCTTTGTGTCTTTGAATCGTATCTGTTAGTTTACTGGACAAGGTCTTTGTGTGGCACATAAGTGAGACAAAACCAAAAAAGTTATCCAAGCTTTTTTATGAACAGGGTTGTGTACCCTGAAAGGTGCTAAGTATCAAATACTCTGCCTGAATCAAACCAAGATCTCTTTTTAGAAGGCAACAAAGCCAAACCAAAACTCCTCAGCTCTGCTAGGCTCCATCCTTCATGAATGCCACTGGAAGGGAGTGAAGAAGTCACTTCTAGGCATTGCCTGTGGAGCTATTTGAAACAGAGCTGACAGCTAGGAACATCAGCCCAACAGCTGAACATGCTTGCCTCACCACAGGCAACCAGGGTAGCCAGCTGGGCTCCCTCAGAGCTAGTTAATAGCTCACACATTGCAGGGGGAGATCACACATTGCTGCTTCTTTGTCAGTTAATTTGTAGCAGTCACTGGAATTACTTCTGTGAGTAAGCACCTCTCAGCGTGAGGAAGGGTGGTGGAAGTGAGCCCTTTGCTTGTGGAGAAGTGTGGGGCAGGGCTGGGAAGCAAGGTATAGCTCCCCATGCCTCCCACTGAGCAGGCAGTGCTGGAGCTGCTGGGCACCTGTCAGCCTCCCTAAGTATGGCATCATCTAGGAGATGTGTAGCACAGGATCTCTTAGAGGGTATATTCCACCTGCGCTGCACACCACCTTTCCTAAGGCCATACCTTTTCACATATATGTGACAAACATGTCTCATTGAAGATACTGTGAAGACAAAAAGCAAATGCAGAGTCAACTCAAATACACTGGATTCTTTCCTTATCACTTCAAAGCTTAGGGAATACTAATACCCTTAATGTTGTTAGTAGGAACACCATGACACAGATATAATTGCCCAGCGAGTTACACCCTTCTTATTATTTAGTCCTGGATTTCAGAAAGAAGAGCCAGGCTCTACTGCTGTACTAGGCTCTGTGTCAAAGAACAAGTCCCTCAAAGTCAGCTTATTGTTGAGTTGTGATCTTTTTCAAGATTATTTTCTTCTGTTATAGGGTACCCTCCAGCTGCTGATTACAGTTTTGGAAATGCAACTTAATTAGTTCTATATTTATTAGCAGATTGTTTAGCTTTTTATTAAGATCAAAACACAGAGACAAAGGATAACAATATGGTAACTTCTTTCTAGCATTATTTAAAATGTTTACAGCATGTTAAAGATTTAAGCAGCTCTCTGAAGAGCAGTCATCCATTCTGTGAGGCTTAAAGAGATTATTTTTCTTTACAGCATATGGGTAACAACTGGCCACACAGATCAAAATTGTTGCAGATTTTAACCATGATGCCAGTTACTGATGATGATTGGCTCCTAAGTGCCAAATTCAGTAAACTTGACATCACATTTCATGTATCCTATATGTAGTTAAAAGCAAGGAACTTTGAAAATGACACATACTGTTTTTTGCATGCCAATAATTGGTAAAATACCTTCCTTGGATATTTCTAAATACTAAAGAAAGCTGCTACAATTTTTCTCAGTGAAGCTCAGGGATATGTATGTCCTAAACCAGGCTGGAATTTGCCAAATCAAGAGATGTTAGTGATCATGACAATCAGTAAAAGCCTGCATATATGGTATAAGCTCATTCTGAGCAGTTTTCAAAATACAAGATCTTCTTGCACTGGAAGAATGGAGGGAGAAAGCTGAAGGGACACCTCAATTTCTTTTTCTAATATTCTGCTTGTGATAGTGCCTTGCTTCTGGTATTCTTTCCAGCCCTGAATCACTAAATTATCCATTTACATGATTACTGGGTAAAGAATATAATCTTGAAGGCCATTTTGTGTATCTGAACTATAGAAACATAAAAAACAAACAGCGAGATACCTGCTCGTGGCAAACAACTGTTGTCTCTGGAAAAGTACTACTTAATACAAAATGCTCTTTAAGCAGAGGAGAGCGTATGGAAGGGCTGAATAGATAGGCCAACCTACAATATCCACAGATGATGCAGGGGTAAATATATTTCCTTAATTCTGAGGCATTCAACATCAGTGCTTTCAAATGTCTCCTGAATCTCTCTGAATCTGTTGTACAAATAATTTAACTAAACAGGGGTGACCCTTGTTTTCAGCCTGCCCAAGATCAACTTTACCTATTGGTGCTTGTGTCAAGCATTCACCAAAAGGCACAAAACTCTTCAATTAGTTAACAATTACATTATTTATTTATTTATTTAGCTAGTTAGTTAGTAAAGTGGCAGGTAAATGTTCCCTACAAAAAATTCCAGACATGAGAGACAGCTAGTTAGATTCATGATTACTGAATAGCAATTAGTCTGAAAAATTTAAAAAGCATTTACAAATAATATATTAACTCACACAATTTAATTACTAAACAGTCTTTCTGGTCCTGGTTCTCTGTGGACATGCATTCAAATTTGTCAAGAAATAACATCATCAGATAGCCGGCACAAGTCAGCTCTCTGAGGAGAGTGGGTTGAGGGAAATAAAGTTCTTTTCTCACTACAGTTTGCAGTAAAAGGTGCTCCTCCAGAAGTCTAAGACTGGGAGCTTATGCACAGCTCCACTGGACAAGTTGCTCACTTTAGAAGAAATATCTTTCCATTCCTTTGCAATTACTTAGTATCCTCAAATGGGAGATTCGGAGAAGCCATACATCCTTCAAAATGGAAACTTATCCTTGAATATCTGTTCAGAAATGAACAGTATTGTGGACCCTGAAAACAACCTATCCTATTCCTGACATGGAACATCTGCAGAGAAGTGACAGCTGGGATGTCATCTCCCCAGTTTTTTGATTGATGGCTGACATGTGTGGATCTCCTTTCTAAACACTGAATAGAATTAGGGATAGAGAGTGGCCTGGCACCTAGAATGACTATGGCCAGCCTGGACTTCTGATCAAAACAAATCTATCACCATGAGCTAATGTGTAAAAGGTATTGTCCTCTACAACAGGAGTGCATGTACTAGTCATATCTATGGAGAGATAAAGACTGATGTTAATGTCAGGGAAATAAATGCAAGTCAACTCACCAAATCATGACATAGGAAACGCTATCCATAAATGATACCTTCCAATCTATTAAAAATCTTCAAGCAAAACTGGCCTTGGTCCTATAGAACTTTAAGCCCTTTACCAGCTATCTAGACAATTTCTTATGCATGTGCATAAACACCTACGTTTTCCAATAACTTTCTACATGACAGCACGTATGTTTAAAGCTAACATATGTGTGATTAAGTACTCTAAGGCAGGTTTATTTTAGTAGATTTAGTAGATTTTCCTACTCAGACTTTCATCTGGCTTATAAAAAGTATTTCAAGTGTGGAGTTCTTGTAGAAATCTGGATACCAGGAGTGAGATTATAAGGATTTGTAAGGAATTGAAAACTACCCAAAATGTGAGAAGCAAAACTATTTTCGCATGGCACCTTTTTAGGTCTGAAAATTACTAACATTTTCATAACTGGAAAGAATGGTACCAAAGTAGCTGTTATGTATCCTCTCAGGATAAGGTCATTATTAAAGACACAATGTTTGGTGCTTTTGATGAGTTTTACAAGGAACCAGTAGGTTGTATGAACTTTTTGTGAAGTTTCAAAAGTAAGTTAGAAAGAAATTTGTGGTGGACCTGACATGACTCAGGGATAAGTTTAGATAACTGATGGATTGTTTTCCTATAGTTTTCAAGATTTTGAAGAAACCAAAGAGGTTTTGATTAAACACTTAACAAAATGCTTGCATTACTAAGGGACATCTCCCACGAAACTACAACATAAGCAAGAACAGAACAAGCTCTCCCATCCTTTCACAATAATTTATTTTCCATTTCTTTTTATGAGGATTCTGTCTCTCTAAAACTCTAATTCTGCAAATTTTAGAGAATAAACAGGACTCAAATTTCAGTTGATTCTGGGCAGCTGACTTCAACAGATTCTATGTGGTTTTCCTGCGCTAACCAAAATGCAGAAAATACATCAGGGTGTGGCAATTCTAGAAATTCCCTGGAAATACCAAGTGTAGACTAAGGAAGAGAGTAATTAATGCTCATTCAGTGTATGCAGATTTTTTAATTCTTCCTATAGTTTTTCAAGTGCAGTATATTTGTGTTATGTGTGCACATCCACTAGGATTTGATTTGGCAGTTTGTTTTACACAGTGCACTGAGTACTTGTCAGACAGCACAATTATTTTTTTATATCTGAGTGAAAAAATCAATAGTATAGCAGCAAAAGGTTTTTACTTTTATTTCTAATCCTTGGGGGTTTTAGCTGTGCTACTCATTCACATAGAGGGTTTGCTCTCTGGTAAAATAAAAAAAAAAAAGAAAAAGAAAAAGGAAAAAGAAAAGAATGCTAACAATCCATTAAATTCTGGGATACGAATTTCCCCTAGATTAAAAATGACATTTGCTTTAAGTACTGTTTTTTTTTTCCATAATAATTGCTGGGTGATTTTGATTTAGGAAGACAAGTGAACAACATTTAAAATCTTCAAGACTCACTATTGCATTACTGTAGCATATGAATAACTTTGCTTGTTAAGTGAACATTTGTAACCAATTAGTCTGAAGAATGCATCCTTATAGCTGAGGAAAAGAGGACCTCTTCAGCTACCCTTGTTCTGCTGTCTTGGACAGCTATGGCAGCAGTAAGTAGGAGATATGTGTGCATATGCTTGGTGCACCAAGGTATTTAGCTGGGGATGGTGGTAGCAGAGAATAGATAGACTATGTTCCTTTTACTCTTCTGGTGCTGAGTTAGAGGAAGGGATCTTTTTCTGGTGATATTATCAGCCTTCATGGAAAGGGGAAAAAAACATCATGAGAGGCTATCTGACTCAGAAAGGCTTCTTCTGTCATGATGCTGTTTATATTTTCATCAATGACCTGGATGAGGGAACAGAGTGTACCCTCAGCAAGTTTGCTGATGACACAAAGCTGGGAGGGGTGGCTGACACACCAGAGGGCTGTGCTGTCATTCAGCGAGACCTGGACAGGCTGGAGAGTTGGGCGGGGAGAAACTTCATGGAATACAACAAGGGCAAGTGTGGAGTCTTGCACCTGGGAAAGAACAACCCCACGGATCAGTATAGGTTGGGGTCTGACCTGCTGGAGAGCAGAGAAGGGGAAAGGGTCCTGTAAATGGTCCTACACCAGTTCTGCAGCCTGTTTACTCATAAAGCTCCTTCCAGTTTTAAATTGTGTCAAAATTTAACTATGTTAATTTTTAAAAATATAACTGTGTAAATACTCCATCTGTTTGAAGTAGTCTTGTCTTTGTCTTATATTGAGCCAGATTTTGTGCTATTTTCTGTGTAGATAAAAGATGTGAAAAACAGAACTATACCAAGAATCTTATCCTCAGGTAGTTGGCATTCAAACAAATAATTCAATAATAAAAACACAGGAGGTGGTAATGCCACAAATCCTGACTGAATCAACATCTTCAGAAATGTGCATGCATACACACACATTCTCTCTCTCTCCCCCTTCCACCAGCAGCTTTTCACATTCTTGAAATTAGCTGTAATAAATTTCACAGGGAGTTAAGGTACTAAGGACCTGAACAAGACATGAACAGTGTTTGACTCATTTCAGATTTCTTACTGATCTTGCCTTTACATGACTGTCAGAACGTCATTTCTTACTGGTAAGTGCAAGATATCAAAACCATTCTCCCTACATAGTTTTATGAGAAAATGTATGAGTTACAAAGTTGGAATCTGAACTGAAACACTGTAAGAACTGCAAAAAATTGCCAGTTGTCTGGAGATATCATCATGTCTACAAGTGAGCTCCTTTTTCTATGTAATATAACTACCATGAGAATCTGTTCATAGCAAAGGATTTCAACACTTTCATGCTCATCATCAGAGTCCCTAAGTGTCAGATGCTTGCCTCCTCGAAGAAACTACAATCTGTTGCATCTAGAATGTTGTCTGTATACCTAAGAGAAAATAATCTGATCTGATTACCACTCTGTTGGATACATAGGTGCTGTTTCCACACTAGAAGAAGATGCCTTCTTCTCCTTTGAATTTGTAGACACTTCAGGTAAATCTTTGTTTAAATGAAGTAGGATTCAGTACTTGGAAACAGACATGAAAACACAAGTAGTGACCGTTTTTCTTACTAATATGATGGGACTTTTTGGTTCAAAGCCCTTTGCCTGAAGAGGATTTAGGTCTGCATCTCCAGTTACAGAATCACAGAATCACAGAATCCTAGGGGTTGGAAGGGACCTCGAAAGATCATCTAGTCCAACCCCCCTGCCAGAGCAGGGTCACCTAGAGTACATCACACAGGAACACATCCAGGCAGGTTTTGAATGTCTCCAGTGAAGGAGACTCCACAATCTCTCTGGGCAGCCTGTTCCAGTGCTCTGTCACTCTCACAGTAAAGAAGTTTTTCCTGATATTCACATGGAACCTCCTATGCTCCAGTTTGCATCCATTGCCCCTTGTCCTATCATTGGTCATTACTGTAAAAAGCTTTGCTCCATCGTCCTGACCTTCACCCTTTACATATTTGTAAACATGGATGAGGTCACCCCTCAGTCTCCTTTTCTCCATGCTAAAGAGACTCAGCTCCCTCAGCCTTTCCTCATAAGGGAGATGTTCCACTCCCTTAATCATCTTTGTGGCTCTGCACTGTACTCTCTCAAGCAGTTCCCTGTCCAGTTCAACAAAATGCTTGAGCCATGTTAGTTGAAATAATGTCTTCTTCTTCTTACTCAATCCTAATGTCATTTTTCCACTTTGCATGCAGTCAAGTCCAGAAAAACACCAACTGTGGCCTAAGGTTAAAGCTTTCCTCTTAAAATAAAGATCTAGGTTCCAGTCATTGCTCCATGGTATGTTTATGCATTTTTTGACTGCCTAATGCAAAGCAACAAAGTAGCAATTCAAGCAGGCACTGCAATTCAAGGGTCTCTTCTAAAAGACATGATTGTTAACACCGACTGGATTGAATCCCTCATGGAAATAAGCAGATTTAGTTTCAGGATTCCAGAAGGAGATGTACTTACACCATGATATAAGGTATGTACAAGTGTTCAGATTTGGTTATGTCTGTCCAGTTTTAGGTTCTTAGGTGCTTTTTTACATACTAGAAGTTGCCTGACAAATTTGGTGGCCTTGTATGAAGGGCTTACACAGCTGGTGGAGAAGGGAAGAGCAACTGATGTCATCTACCTGGACTTGTGCAAAGCATTTGACACTGTTCTACATAACATCCTTGTCTCTAAATTAGAGAGACATAGACTTGATAGATAGATCACTTGCTGGATAAGGAATTCGCTGGATGGTTGCACTCAAAAAGTCGTGGTCAATGGCTTGATGTCCAAGTGGAAGTTAGTGATGAGTGGTGTTCCTGAGGAGTCAGTATTGGGACTGGTGCTCTTTAACGTCTTTGCCAGCGACAAGGACGGTGGGATCAAGTGCACCCTCAAGTTTGCTGATGACACCAAGCTGTGTGGTGCGGTCAATGTGCTGGAGGGAAGGGATGCCATCCAGAGGGACCTTGACAGGATTGAGAAGTGGGTCTGTGCAAACTGCATGAAGTTCAACAAGGCTAAGTGCAAGGTCAGGGTCAGGGCAATACCATGCGCAAATACAGGCTGGGTGGAGAATGGATTGAGAACAGCCCTGAAGAGAAGGACTTGTGGGTGTTGGTTGATGAAAAGCTCAACTCAAGCCAGCAGTGTGGGCTTGTAGCCCAAAAAGACAATGATATCCTGGGCTGCATCAAAAGAGGTGTGACCAGGAGGTTGAGAGAGGTGATTCTTCCCCTCTACTCCCTGGAAGTGTTCAGGGTCAGGTTGGATGGGGCTTTGAGCAACCTGGTCTAGTAGGAGGTGTCCCTGCCCATAGCAGGGGAGTTGGAACTGGATGATCTTTAAAGTCCCTTCCAACCCAAACCATTTTATGATTCTATGTTTCTATGATTCTGTGATTCTATGCTCTGTATGTGCCAATGCACTTTTGTTGAAGTCTGGGGTCCCTATGAACTATAAACAATCTCTGAGCATAGATTTTAAAAAGTTCCATGGATTAGATGCATGTCTTCTTAAATCCCATTTTGGATACTGCAAATAGCCCTGGGTTAACATTATTTGTTCAAGGGTAGTGATATGGGATAAATTATATCCCACATGCCCAAACTGTATTTTGTCTTCAAATACACAATAAAATATGAATAGAATACAGTTTTAACTATGAGAGCATTACCGAGAGATTTCAAAATGCTTTACAGAGGAATTCCATGTTATGTACTACAAAATTGAGGTACAAGCTATAGAAGTGCCTTGCTGAACACAACCCAGGAGGCTAGTAGCAGAGGTAAGAGCCAGATTTCCAGAATTGGAGTCTCTTACTCCATCTGTGCACCAAATTCTTTCTTCCTGTGTCGTGTTCCCTTACTCTCAATTGTACGATAGCTGGCAAAATAAGATTTTGCTCATCTGCTTATTTGTTCCTTTGCTATTTTGCTCATCTGATGCAGTTTAAAATTTTAAGAAATAAACCATTGAATTTGCTTCTCTATTTCTCAATTACATCTTGTTTTTCTTTTTAAATTACTGCCAGCTTTGTAGTTCTGGGGCTTTGGACATGGTAGGCTGTCTTTAAAATATGGAATAAAATTTACATCCATTATTGATAAGGATTACATTTTTTTCACAAACACTAGAGACAGGAATAACTGTTATGGCTATCAGATCCAACTTGTGTTCTAATGTATGCTACAGAAAGCTACTTTTTCCTATATCTATCTTCCACACAATTCTTGTGGCTAGTACAATAACTTGTGGTTAGAAGCAGCTTTCCAGAAGCCTCCAATAATGGATTCTGGTCAACACTGTGAGAAGGAACAATCTCAGAGTATGATATCCACTGGCTTATGGACTAGAAATTTACAAATCTGTACAATAACCTTACCCCTAAAAAATCAAAATTGAAAAAAATTAAAACAAGTTATAAAAAGTGAAGTGATTGGGGTTTAAGTTCAGGACATTTCTTTTTGGTTGAAATGTTGAAACTTTTATTTTCTGTTCTTACTGTATTTTTGAGATTTTAAACTTTCCCATTAGTTAAAAAGAACAAGAACTCAGCTTAATTTGTGTTCATAACCAACAGAAGCATTCAGAAATGGATCTTGTCTCACTTTCCTCTTTGTGCTATGGCAAATTAGATTTTAGCTCCAATGAAAGAAAAATGAGTTTTCTGAATCTTACAAAATGCTGTAGTTTTTTCTTCATTGAAGCTAAAGATAGCAGAGCTGATTCTGTTGTAATTTTTTTCTTAGAGTATCAAAGTTGTAGAAAATATTAATGTCATATAAAATGAGGGCTGACATTTCTACATCACCAGTCTTTGTGTTAGTCAGAATGCAATGGGAGAAGAGGACATTACAGTGAATCAGATCTTACAGTGCCAATTTTTTCATATGCCATTTCCTTCAGAAAAACATACTTGTTTCTTTTTGGTGAAAGAAAGAAAGAAAGAAAGAAAGAAAGAAAGAAAGAAAGAAAGAAAGAAAGAAAGAAAGAAAGAAAGAAAAAGAAAGAGAGAAAGAGAGAAAGAGAGAAAGAGAGAAAGAGAGAAAGAGAGAAAGAAAGGAAGAGAAAGAAAGAGAGAAAGAGAGAAAGAGAGAAA
>VZRW01002634.1:14575-53039 GCA_013398125.1 Aegotheles bennettii
GATAGGAAGAAAAAGAAAGAAAGAAAGAAAGAAAGAAAGAAAGAAAGAAAGAAAGAAAGAAAGAAAGAAAGAGAGAAAGAGAGAAAGAGAGAAAGAGAGAAAGAAAGAGAGAAAGAAAGAAAGAAAGAAAGAAAGAAAGAAAGAAAGAAAGAGAAAGAAAGAGAAAGAAAGAGAGAAAGAAAGAAAAAGAAAGAGAGAAAGAGAGAAAGAGAGAAAGAGAGAAAGAGAGAAAGAGAAGAAAGAAAGAAAGAAAGAAAGAAAGAAAGAAAGAAAGAAAGAAAGAAAGAAAGAAAGAAAGAAAGAAAGAAAAAGAAAGAAAGAAAGACAAAGAAATGGACATGTCTAGGCTTATGGGTTGTTCTGGAAGTTTGAGATGTTAGACTTGGTTTTTATTTTCTTTCCACAAAAACCTTAGAGAAAAAATTTCTAAATAGTGAAGACAAGAAAAAATAGACAGTTTGTATTTGCTTAAAGTTTCTTATTGATGTAAGATTAGATGTCAGCAAACACTAGAAATAAACAATATTCTGAGAAAAAAACACTCATTATTAATTCTTTTCTAATGCTTTTGGCTGCTACATCCCAGCATGTCCCAGGTAGATGCTGCTGTCATAACTTTCATGATCTAAGTTCACACAAACAAGACTGTTTACAATTCCTGAGTTAAAGGTCTGTCACATCAGCTGGTAAAAAGTATCTGTTAATATATGTTTTTTCTGGATCAGGCTAACAGTATGTTAGTTTGAGGTTGTGAACAAGACTTTGCAATAGTAGCAACCAAATTGCGGTATCCCAGCCTGTTGTCAGTCGTTACAGTAATGTAACTCTATTGGCACATTGTGACGTCTTTCTGTGCCAATCTCAAGATTTCAGAGAGTTTCCACTGTATGGCTGGCCTGCCATCCTGTTGGCCAAGGTCCCCTGTAGCTGCAAGAACAGTAGCCACAGAAAAGGCATTGACAGAGAATCTGAAAGATTTGGAAAGGAGTTTGTTGTCCTATTTTTACCCTGCTACTCTCTTGTGGGTAGTTGATGACAGATCAATTACCAAGCACTTTAGTAGAGGGGAAGAATCTCTTTCTTGCTTGAAGATTGTCCAAGACACCACAATACACTAAAAATTGCATATCCATATAATAAATGATAAATCTCATCCCTACATTTCCTGGGAGGATGACACAAACAATTTTCCTTTAAGTACTATACTTCACCTCCATGAAAACAAAACAAAACAAAACAAAGTGACTTTAAGCTGTTACAGTTAGGTTTATCCATGGCCAAAGGTTCTACTGTGCACATCTTTGCTGCAGGACTGTTTTAAAGAAACCTAAGGCCACACTAATGGGCAGCATTTCTAGGACAGTACCTATAAATCTTTGTAGACATTCAAGATACCAGAGGCTGGGAACACCACAGCATATTCTATTTCTCTCACTACTAGTTCTGTGCTGACAGCCTGAGAAACACTTTTTTATTGCTTATTTGAAATACTGCCCAACTTTCTTTGCCATGCTGGCACTGTTTGGGTCAGAAGAGTCATGCAAGCTTGACTTTGTCATTCTAGGAAGGTCAGAGAGGTGATTATGCAATGTTGGCAGTGACATTGGTGTCACTATTGCCCAGAAGAGTCCCTTAAAACACCTGTTGTAATTGATGGCTATATGTTTTCTTTTATACTTCTTTATAGATGACAAGCAAAATTGTTCTAGGCTCTGAAGCCTGTTACTGGTTTAAATATATTAAATCAATCTCTTTAGTAAGTTTGTTTATATACCTTGTCACAAAGTATTCAATAAAAGTGGATTAATCTTGAAAAGTTTGGCTATATAATTTCTAAGAATACACTTTTAACTGAATGGTTGCTGCTCACTTCTACAGGCACAGATTTCCTTTCAAGTTTCTTTTCTTTTAAAATTCAACTTTAATATGAAGGGATAATTTGTCCTATTGTAGCCCATGTGGGATTTCCTACTAAAAGAGACAATTTTTTCTTTCCAAACGAACAGCTAGACAGTACCAACACAAAAACCAGTTGAAAAACATCACATGCATGAAGCTTTCTGTGTGACTATAAGTCTTTTTTGATCTTTCAGCATGGAACTCTGAACCCAACAAAATAAACAACCCAGATTATGTCCTAATTGCTCCTAGTGAGCAGAGCTGCAACACCTGGGTGTGTGCTTTCCCTTTATAAATTAAAAGGTCAAGCTAGCCCATCCTCCCTCTAGGAAAACATCCTGTGCCTATGCTCCCGGTGGCCTTAGGCAGCTAATCAGTTTTTTGCCAGTGGGTTAGTTGTGTGTGTGGGGTGTCTAGTTTGAATGTATTCCCCCATCCCCTGTATTTTATTCTCTGCTGCTGGTTTCCTTTGGAAACATTCTTACCACTTCAGTGTTAAAGGGATGATGCTTAACAAATGGAGCACTTTCATAACAAGCCCTGAGCTCTACAGGGATCTGCTGAGTATTCTAAATAAACCAATGTGATCTGCATAAAAAGCTTTTGCTTTATTTATTAAACTGTCTTTATTTCAACTCTTATGATTTTTCTCGCTTTTACTCTTCTGATTCTCTCCCTCATTTCACTGGGGGGAATGAGTGAATGGCTCTGTGGTGCTCAGTTGCTGACTGAGGTTAAACCACAATAGTCACCTTGTCTCCCTAGCTCTATACGCAAAGACTCACCCAGTGGAGATGAATTCCCGGACACAAACCTGCCATAACAGAATTAAAATAAGAAGGGAAAATAAAAGTTTCTTGATTAGAACACATGAGAAAGGTAAGTACTAATTTGTGTTTAAACGGAATGAAGACAGTGTGAAAAGTAAACATTCTCTGGGTTACCACCTCTTAATATTTCCCTTCTAGAAAGTTTGAAATAAGCAACTGAGGACAGAAGGGAGCTCTGTATAACATCTGCCATGTCTCCAGCCCCACGTTTCCTTTAGACTCTCTTTCAAAGTGCATGTAATTCCTTTCTGTTGGTAGGTCTAAAGTTACAGTGATTGTACTACAAAACACCCAGCATGCTGCCACCATTTGTATATTTTTAAAAAAATAAAAACATTTTATCAGACTATAGTATGGACAGTTTGCTTTTTCACTTCTCTATGTAAAAGCTGCTGGTCTTTTTTAAAGAACTGCAGGCATGTTCTATTTTAAAAACAGCTATTTTTACAGAGTTGCATCTCTCTCTAGGAAGTGTTTTGGAAAAATAAACAATCAAACAGTCCAAATCCTGACATGGAAATTGAGAATATAGTCAATATGTATTTAGGGTTTGTACCTAACTCAGCTGAATGCTCTGTCATAGTTGAAGCTCACAAAACCATATCTAACATCAGTTGTAATAAGTAGATTCTAATAAAGTGAGGCTTTTGTCTGATAAAAGGCATTTTTTCCCTGAAAGAAAATCACCTAAATAAACATCTAGACAGCAATTTTCTACTGGAGCTGCTAAGAGAATAATTATTTTGTGTTAGTTACAGGTGACTACAGTGGCTTCCAAACAGTTACATTGACATAACTTAGTTTATTTTAACCTGTAAGCCAGATGCAGATGCAGAATGTTATATTAAACTGTCTCTTGATTGGTTTGTTTTGTAAGTGTTTTTGTGCAAACAAAGTTTGCTAGTGGTGTGTCACAGCCTGGTCACATTGGTTATCTGAGCTGGGTGACTGGGCATCTAGATTCTGTGGGGTTAGTTTTGCTTCAGAGGTATTTGTTTAAACCTTTGCACTCTATTTTTGTTTCTATCCCAAAAAAACCTGCTGGGGTGAGGGAAGAATTTTGCTTTGTGAACAGCATAATCTAGAGTATTGCAAGCTGTGTCTTAAATTTAAAACTCTAGATCAGTGAAGCTTTCCCCAGGGAATGTCCACACAAAAATACACAGGAACAGAGGAAAAAAGTGGCACATGAAATCTGTTTGAAAGGCACCATTTTTCATAATGTAATGGTTCTTCAGGGGCTTTCAACTGAAAGATTCATAATCTAATTATCATGCCTACTGCATAATTATTTCCTCTGTTTTATGCAATACAGAAATTATTCTTATCTATGGAGCAAACGTTGCCTATATCTGCGTCTATACACTGCTGTGAATGAGTTTGTAATAATTACTCATCTCACTTCTCTTTTTCTGAGCTCTTCATGCTACAGTGTCTTCCCATCCTTGTTTGCACTCAAGTTCTTTCTAAAGGCTTGCTCCTAACAATAACGATAATTAATTACTGTGTTTCAAGACTTCCCAGTACATCCTGTCATTTCAGAGCCTGTCTTCTATACTGTAGGCTCTGAGAGGCAGTATTTGTTTTCATGTTTTGTCTTATGCAATGCCAAGCAATTCTTTCTGTTCAACAAACAATAAAAGTGGGTGAAATTTTGCTCACTGTTATACTTTTGCAAATCTTCAGCCTTTTAACTCCATTTAGAGAAGAGCAAATGAATATATTTCATATGCATTGTTACATGCCAATATATACCTGTGCAAAGCAGAAGTCTATTAGATTTCAGAGCAGGGTGTTTATTTATTAAGCCATACAAAGCAGATGTTTCTCTTTACTGGCATAAGCAAATATTTTCTTTAGTCATCTAGAGCATTCTATGTATTTTATGTTGCTTAAGGAAGAAAACCTCTCACTGTTCCTTCTTCCCATCTTTATAACAGCTTCACACTATCCATGTATCATAACCCAACGCTGCACGAGTAAATACAGCCCTCTTCTCCCCAGTCTCAGTTCAGCTCTTTCAAAGGCTAAGGAGTTTTGTTTGATACTTTTATTGTTCAGATGGTTTGTGATGTATACAGATGCTATATTTGGTAATAACATTGATTATCAAGACATGTCCTGTTGCTCACTTGATGGTTATGGCTTGATGCATAGATCTATTACAAATATTGATAGTCTTAATAAACACTAACCTACCAATTCTGTAGTATGCACAGGGATTTTGTTGTTGTTATTTTTTTTTTAAAGATGCTAGATGGCACTGCTAGTCCAGGCTTTACTTTGAACAGCTGGGTTTCATAAAGCTAATTCTGCAAGTTACAAAAAGGGCATGTAAGGTATTACTTAAACTTGACAGCTAACGCATTCTGAGAAATATACACCATGATGCATACAATAATGTTTCCACTGTAAGAGTATTCTGATGCAGGTCTACAACCTCTAGCTAACTGCACTTAAAATTGTGGTACAAATATCCTTGTTTGCATTTTGTCCTCTGTGTTTCTTCTTCACATGCCACCTCATTTCATAATTTTTGACTTATGGTAGCATGGAACTTGTTACACATTTTATTTTTTTATTTAAAATGTTGGTTGTGTACTTTAAATGTTTTTTTTTTTTAAAATCTAAGAATGAGAGACCAGACAATGGAAAAAGTATACATTTTTTAAACTGGAATAATTTATTTCATAAACATTGTGCCACCCATGCTGAAAGTAATAAAATTATTTCTTTTACAGTTCTGTGGAATATTTAAGTATCTCTGTGACCATATTTCTCTCTGTTTTCTTTATTCAATTTAACTTCTAGTTAACCTATGATTTACCTTCTTTTATAGAAGTTAGAGATCTGATACCACTATCTGTCAACAGGTGAGGTTTTCATTTTAGAGAAATACATTTTACACCTAAAAAATGAGAGGAGGGAACAACAACAAAAAAGCAATCTCTGCAGTAGGACTCCAGTAACATGCAAAGTCGCTCCTGCTGCATAAAGATTTGTGACTTGAAAAAGTTTATACAATGTTATTGACTATTCATTCTCTGTTTAGTTAGTATCAAATTCCCTTCTTTTGTTTATTGTGCAGTAAGCTTACAAAGAAGCTGCAAATTCTCAGCCTTTTCGGCAGACAGTTGGATACCGTGTCTAAGCGTTCAGAGCAACCAAACGGAACCTGCATCGTTCTGACCACTGGCTGGGTCACTGGCTGGGGTGTAAAGACTCACCTGAGTAACTCGAGAAATCCCTTCAATCTCCCCTTTTGATTTGTCTTTCACAGCCTAGTACTTTTTATTTCTTCTCATCTGTCTGCTATCATGTTAACAAGCAAAGGAGAATCTCGACAGTTCATTGACAGCATAATAAAATGGGATTTAGATTTCAGTATTTGAAGAATGGCTTGCTTTTAGGGTTTTAAGCTTTTGTCTCACACTTGTATTGCCCCAGTGATCAAAAAAGCCCCAAACTCCACAATGCACATTGTTGGCCCTATGAATTGTTCACCTAAGCTGTCCAGTCATAACCGGCAGAACATACAGTATATAACAAACTTTATGCAAAATTTTGCATATTTCTCTACAATACTGTAACAGTAAACAATAAATATTCTGTGGGGTTTTTCTCAGGTAATGGCTTCCATGTAAATAAAGCTGAAGATGCAAACTCTAATTCAACACAGTTGAATAGAGAATAACCCAAATTAATTCCAGACGTGAATTAAAGTGAACAGATGAGGTGAATTTGGCCTTGTGTATCTGCATAGGAAAACTCATACTTCCTCTTGGAAACCCAATGCAAATGTAACCTAAGATTATTGCTTTGAAAATCTGTGCTAGGTGATGCTCTCAGGTGAATATTGTGCTAAATACTTTATGACTGTTGAGAGATATTGCTTGACAATGTTGTGTTTAGTTCTTACATGAAAATAAGCACTGCTTTGTAAAAAAAAGGCAGGAGTGAGCATTGGTAGAAGGTTATTTATTGCTGATGGGACAACTATAGTGCAATGCAGTACTGAAATATTTGCAACATAATATACTCTAAAATGCTGTGGAACTTTTTATTTCTACAAGGCTAAATTATTGTTTTCAAATGACGCTTCTATATGTATTTAAGTTAATCCTAATACATTTTAACTGAGCAAAAGAGTAATGAGACTGATACAGAAGTGAATGCCAAACACTGTGGCATCTATAGAAAATCTCCATTGACATATAAAACTACAAGTTTTACTCGAAACTGCAGTTCGCCAAGTATGCTGGCAACAAATACAGTGATATCTACTAGGATTAACAGTTATGTGTATTGGTTTGTCAGCTGTTCCTAATTCTGAATAATTTAAATGCTGTGAACTGGAGAGGTGTGCATTATTTATCAATAATGTATGTGTGGATTAGTTTCATGTGAGAGAAAGCTGAGTAAATAAAACCACTCTCATGTGCTTTATTTATTATTAACCAGTGCAACAGAATAACTTTTAAAATATCCCAGTATGCAAAAGGCATCAGTAACAACTTTAAAGACTAGTGACCTACTCTGTACTAAGTTTTTGAGAACCTTGTTTAATTCACTGTGCTGCTGTGTCTAAAAGTAATGTAGGATTTGATGTGATTTTTAATAATATATTTATTAACTTTGCCTTGTCTAATTTTAATCTGTGTCAGCAAGGGAAAATTTAAATTAGGGCCTCCATTCTTCAGAAAATCCCATAGCATTAAAGCACTTACTGAGAATTTAATTGCCTTCCCAAATAGACACAGGGTCTAATCAGGAAGCTTTCAGTGCAAGGTCAGGACTGAAACTGGCAGAGACTGAACATGTCTTAAGGAAGCACATCTTAAAGACACTAGACCATGGCCATCTCATGGTAGGTAGGAATGTGGTCTCGTGCTGAGAGGCAGGTTTCCTGGGGAAGAGTAAGGATGCATTCGCTTGCTTCTGGAATCTGTTTAGGTTTTGCACACCATGTTGCAAAAACCTTGTTCTTTTTGTGGTCTTTTTTCACCTCGATAAATTTTGTTTTGTTTGTTTATTCTGTTTAGTGGAACAGCTTCATCCAGCGAAACCATGAAACCATCCAGTCTTTATTTGACGTAGTCATCAGACTAGCCAATACCTGGAGTGCTTTGGCACATGAATTCAGATGTCCTCAGATAGAAAATTATTCTTTCATAATCTGCATGTGTGCTCTGATTTCTTGGTGTAAAAGGGAAGGCAGTTCATCCAGTCATCTTCTAAATGAAAAGAATTGCTACTATGTTTTATGCAGATCCTGCTTTAGCTGGTGTTCAGTGGATGTGTTCAGAGAATGAGTGCTTGCTAAGAGAGATAGGAAGAGTGACCCCAAATGCAGAGCTTTTCTTACCTGCCTCTGAGTATCAATGTCTGAGGTACTTGTCCTATTGGTGATAGAATGAGTGAATTCTGTACCATAATTATTCTAAGTAAGTCTTGGAAGAAGGTGAGCTGTGTCCCAAGCTTCATTAACTAAAGTGACTTGATCTCCCTTGACCATAGAACTATTCTTGCTGACAATGTCAGAATGTAGGCCCCTGCAGTTCAATGGAAGGGTCTTGGCTCCTGAGTGTTGGGTCTACATCTGGCCATAGGTAAGTGGTAAGTTAAGTAGGGAGCAGTATAACGCTTAAGAAAGAAACTGTTTAGTCTGTGCCAAACTGGAAATGGATATTCACAATAATAGAGGCACTGTGAATTTTAGGAAGTTGTTGAAGAAGGATTTTCAGGACTATTATTTTGAAATTAAGTGCCTAAATTGCTCTTAAACTAGCATCAGGCTCTTAAGACATATTTTTTTAAAAAACTGAGCCACTACATAGCTATCCTATTTATTTCAGGATTTAAGTCTAATGCTAAAGGCCTGATTTGCCTGCGCTGGAGATGGACTTTTGCCATTACCTTCAACAGAAGCAAAATTGGTTTTCATTTGTGTGCACACATAGTAAATCTGAGGTATCAACAAGCCCTTCCTGACACTAGAGTACTTTTTAAAAAACTGTTTCATTTTTAACCAAGTTAATTACTTTCCAAGTGAGTAGGATGCTTTTATGCCCTCTTAATATTCTCTTTGCAGTGTGTTCGTTGCCTGGGGTTGAAGTGTTTTTGATTAACTGTATGCGATAATGAAAACCATGAGAACGACCTTATGCAGAAGTTCTCTCTTTCTGATGTTACATATAAAACAGCGGAAGTCTTACAATATTTAACACACGGCTTTTTCTCTCCTCCTGCCCCTTCCCCAACCCCCTCCAAGCCAGAGCTCAAGCTAATTATGGAAGTGTTAGAAATGTTTGTATACCAAGATTTTAGTGTTTTGTAAGGTGTGCCCAAGCAGAGAAGTTGACTGTTTTTACTGGGAAGCACGGTCTGATAAGGACACAAAGCTGCTTTGGTTACTATGGTCCTACAGTGTGATTGAGCGTGACACTCAGTTGAGTGCATGTAAGGCTCGTTAATGAAGCAAGTGGGATGCCCTGCTCCACTTGCACATTTGTTATTCTTTCATCTAAATGTTGTTGACTGTTGGATCTCTGCTACATCCTGAAGCCTATGAAATGGATTATAACTAGCCTAAATGAGAAGGCCAAATGCTAGAGGTTGAGAAAACAGTACTTTGGACTCTGTGTTATGGGTCCTGTTTTTCGTGCTAATTCCCATTGCAAAAATACTGTTGGATATGGATGCTTCTCATGTAAAAACATGCATAGTAGGGTGTAGTCCCTGATGAAGATCTGAAAGGATCTGATTCTTTTCCCAGTGAAATGGGCAGGGGCTTTGCAATTTCCTCTAATTAGGAAAGGACTGAAATCCTTGAAAGAAGGACATGACTTTTCTATGCAGGTATATTTGCTGTCTCACATGGATTTAGATTTGTATTAAATAGGTGAATTACAATGGCATTCAAATTCACCTTTACAAATATTCTAAGGCTATTAAGTTTTAGTCAGAATGAAAATCTCAGCCTCAGTATTATTTCAGTTTACCTTAGGGATGCAGGGCAGGGGGCAAATGCAATGGCCAAATTTCCTTACAATAACACAGAAAGTCTTAGAGAATTAGATGTCTGAAAATAATTGTGCCTCTGATGTTAAAATATATTATGTATAGTATTAAGCCTGCTGGATATTGTTATGTCTGGAGAAGAGGAGGCTCGGGGGGGCCTCATCACTCTCTACAACTACCTGAAAGGAGATTGTAGTGAGGCTGGAGTTAGTTTCTTCTGCTGTGCCCATAGTGAAAGAACGAGAGGAAACAGCTTTAAATTGCAACAGGGAGTATTCAGATTGGACACTAGGAAAGATTTCTTCACTGTCAGGGTGATTTGGTATTGGAATAGATTGCCGAGGGATGTGGTGGAGTCACTGTCCCTGGAGGTATTCAAGATGCTTCTGGATGTGGCGCTGGGTGATCTGGTTTAGTGGTGATGTAGGTAGGGATTGGACTGGAGGATCTTGAAGGTCTCTTCCAACCTTGATGATTCTGTGATTCTATGATTCTATGGAGTGTCAAGAAGATAAGATGCAATGTGGTTTTGTACCCCTGGCAATTTTGCTGCAGGTTGTCACTGAAGCAGGAACTGGAACCCCTGTAGTACTATTTGGCATATGCCATATGTTGCGTTTCCTTGTTAATATTTTTTTTTCTGGAGTAAAGCAATGTCCAGACTGGAAAAGAAGAATCAAGTAAAACTGAGGATTCATTGATTCTGTTTTAAGCTAACAAAATTACCTCCAAGCTGAAGCCAGTTTAGATCAAAACAAAGCCTGTTGTAGGACATAAACTTGAACATTGCAAACTAAAACAGAACCTGCTCTGGGCATAAACTGTTTTGAAGTGAAAAGAATTCTACAGCAATTGAAACTGGTGTGTATGATCCTGCCAGAGACATGCTATGAGGGCTCTGTAAAATGTTGCTGTATCAGGGTAAGAACTTGTCATAGCTTGTTGGCTTGTTAAAATGAGAGGAACACTTTTGTTGGTGTATATTTTTAAATTAATTTCACATAATCAGGCAAATGGACAAACATTTCAGTGCAGGTTTGTATGTAATCGTCCTTTCAAGAAGGTATTAAATACAGCTGAAATAGCCTTTGTCAACAACAACAGAATAATAGTGGGTACTGCAATGATTAGATACAACTGGTGTAATTATTATTATTATTATTATTAATTAATTAATTAAATTTCCCCTCTCTTATTAATATCCTTCCTCTGAAACCACTTAGTTATCTGTTTCTTTACAAATGCTGTACTACAAATGTGCTAAATTGCACGGATCAAATTAACTCTCCACACATTCAGATTAGTGTTTCTCTGAAGTAAACACTGACTAAATGTTCAAAGTAAGAACAGTGGCTTTGAAAATGTGTTTGGGATAACTGTAATATTAGTTTTTACCACAGCAGTATCCTGATGGCAAACAGACACATCACAGCATGTCACCTTTTGGCAGATAGCTGCTAGGTTATAGTATGCATCCCTTCTGGCTCTGCTTGTGATTCCAGAGAGTAAATCTGGGTAGAATTTGTCCAGTTGTGTGCAAAGAACATTGAAGTGAAAGTTAATGGGAAATTCAGTAATAATTTTTACTGTTGGGAGGAAAAGTAAGTGATCATGCCAAATATGACTCAAAGCCAATTCTCAGTTCCTATTTAAATATTAGTAGCCTGATACAGCTTAAAACTTTTATTGTTTTAAAAATAAAAAGTAACACTTTTTCAGATGTGAGAAGTATGAATCAACTTTCTAGTCACTAATTGTAAATGGCACAAACCAATATTTTAAGAATATTTGTGGCTAATTTTATGTTATTTATTTGATTAATTAGATGACCTTTAAATACAAGCCCAAATTATTTTATAAATATTAGGTTTGCAATAAAGCTATTTCTAGATATCAGTCTTTTGATAGAAACCACCTGCAACATCTGAACTTTCATCATTTTCAGATTCTTATTTATTCTTTTGCTTTCATTCTGAAAGCAATGTTTCTTTTACCAATGTTAACAATATAGCACCTAAATGAGAATCCAGCTCTTAAGGCATGATACAAGAACACAACTCAGATAATTAGAGTCAAGGCCAAGCATGGATAGCAACTTTGTCTTTGATAACTGCTAAAATTCCTTGTAGGTCATGCACGTTTTCAAAATGCAAGTATTGTAGAAAGGAGAGAAAAATCACACAGAAAATGTACTGGTTTAGAGATAATGTTTCCTTAAGAATTTAAGTTTTATATGGTAAAATCTGTGTATTCCATTAAAGTTATTTTAACAACAGATAATTAATCATGTTTATAAGAATAGTAAAACAACACATGACAAGAAATGTTCTAGTGATAATAGTTTTTCATCTGTCAGGAACTGAAGAAACATTTTTCTGGATGTTACTGTTCTAAAGAAGTAACAAATGTATCTTTCAGTCTCAAGACTGTTCATTTTGTCTGCTGCATCTTCTGTTGGTATTCCCTTTAACTATAGCAATCTCATCTGAATTTAAAAGATAAACTGTTAACTGAACTGTTTCCTACTGATTCACCTGTTCATGTTGGATTTAATAAACTGAAATACTCTATTACATGCGCTGAAAGGTATATATTTCCTGACAATGATCAATCCAGTTCAAAAGGCCCTTACGTTTTCTCTCATGTTGCTTGTGTGTGTTACTGTTAAACTTTAGGATAAACATCTGTTGTCTGTATGAATTTTCCTTGATGATTTGATGTCAAGTGCACAGATTAGGACTTAATCCTGCTAACCTCTGCTCAAAGAAAAACCACCAGTGATCAGTGGCTGCCCACAAGCCACAATTGTCAGAATAGGGCCCTTTCTGTTTTCTGAATAGAGAATGCAAATAGTTTAGTCTGAATAGCTTGTGGCATGCAGTCACTTCATATATAACTCACATGTAAATGATACTTGACACTGAGCAAACTGTTGCCCTTAATGTAGTTGCTCGTGTTAGAAATGGAAGAATATTTTGAAAAGACAAAGCTAAAAAAGCTGAAGAGGCACATTGCTTTTTCTCCCTCTGACACTTCTGTTATGTTTTTCAGCTGTGATGCCGATATTATGTAAAAATACAAAGGCATTTCATTAAACTTTGTGGTAATATCTGTCTGTTCATGAGAAACACATTTTTAATGCACTACACAATGTAGACATAGAAATCACTTTTATAAAGCATGTTTGGAGCTTAATGCATCCTCAGCTTTTTTGCTGTGGTTAGTATTTCCAGAATCTTGACTTTATCAAAGAAACCCCTGTGTCAGCCTCCTTATGCGTATGTTTATCTTCTCCTGGTTTTGCTATTTCTAAAAAGCTTCTGTTCCTCTGGTCTTAATGAATGTATCTGTTTCAAAAGTTGATGTGGCTGGAGTACCTTTACAGCAGTCTCTCTAAGCTTTCTCTGCTCAGCAGAGGTTTATAAATTCTTACTAATGCAAAATTAGGGCACAAATTTATCTGGTTTACCCCTCATCCTGAGCACTTCAGTGGGGAGAGGGAATGCTATAACGGGGATGAAAAGCTTTAGCATACTCACCCTGCAAGGCAGAGGATACGGAAGATCACAGCTGTCTCTACCTCTTGGATCTGGATCTTATTAATGTCATCAAGCAGTGAATCCTCTGTAGCTGTAGGCTGGACTTTTCCTGCTGTTAACAGGCCTCAGAATGAACTAAAGTTCACCAAACTTTCTGCAGCTAAGTAAACTCAGCGTTACTCAAAAGTTTTCTCCAGAGCCTAAGATGACAACAAATGGGATAGTGTTAGTACAACAACCCTGTGGAGCTGTTTGATGTTTGCAAATTGACTGGAGTGTGAAAGTATATCTCTTGGGGGCTGCCCCTCCTCCCAGCCATAACCTGCCCCTCTGCAAGGGAGGCGAAGCCATGCAGGCTGCAGCGCTATGGAGGGGAGGCATGGCTCTGCCAGCTAATTCTTCTGCTGTCTTAACCATAGCAAGCTATGCTTTCACTACCTGGCTCATTCTTGTTATCTTTCATGTGAGATGGACAAATTGGAGACCAGGGAATAGGAATGCAAAATGCCCCTCCACAGGAGAAAACATATAAGAAAAGAGACAAGCAAGAAAGAGAGAGGGGGGGGTGGGAAAAGGATGAAACAAGACTCACTCTGCCCCCCTAGATTTTGAACTATTTCTTTGTTTCATTTCACAGTTAATAAAGGAGGGAGCTCCTTTCCATTCAGTGTGTTCATGATAAATCTGATACCTTCCTATTGTAGTGTATAATACTGTTTATAAAGGCAGTCTAAACCTGGGAATACAGCTTCAACAGATATGCTATTATAATAAGCTGAACCTGAAATGCTTGGGAAAATATAGCTTTAATGTCTACAGAGTTCTATGGCTTTTCTGTCTGCTAGAGGAATTTTTCAATAATGTGCAGTATTTAAAAACTTCATTGTTAATTAGTCCAATCACATTGCCTGTCTAATGCCAAATGTTTTCAGAATGTCATCAAATTGCCAGTAAGAATGGATGGCAAGAAATAAATGCAAAATATATTCTATTAGAGGTCCCCAGTGCTGCTATTTTTAAAAATTTTGGACTATAGTAAGAGGTTGAGCTAAATACAAGAGATTAGTAACCACAAGGGTATTCTGGGGAGACACAGGAATTACAAGTGACTACAGACAGAAGTGTCATCTGAAAGTGATGACACTACATTAAGTGACTGCAACATTGAGACACAAAAGAAATTTCGGACGATCGCATGATAAGGAGATGGGATTCTTTTTCACCTCATTGCTGATTTACATTTTTTGTAAAGCAAATCTTCTGCCTATATACACAGTTTACCTGTGAAATATGAAAGGCGTAATAAGGAACACTTGGATACCACAGATTAATTGTGTTGAGACATGTCATAATCAGGGAAAAATACTGCCATACATTTTCTTCCAGGTGAAATTGAGGCACACAGATTGAAATTGTCACAGGTTGTTAATAGCACATTTGGTGCTGCAGTCCAAGTTTCTGGCTTTCAGTTCTCTAGAGAAATAAGTGTCCTGCCTCAGTGAATTCTTGTTCATGTACCCTTGTACAGCAGTGATGCCCATGAAGAAAGAGGAAGAAGGAAGGTGTGAAGGATACACTGCAAAGAAAGCATAATCCATATATTTTCACAGCAATCAGAAGGTTAGGAAGTAGGGCAGCAGGAGTCTAAATTACCAACAGCACAGAGAAAAGATTTAAAATTTTGTCTCATTGAGTAATTCTTCATATGGATCTGGAGCCTTTCTTCTAAAGGATCTCATAGAGCTTTTACAAATGTATACTCTACTGAATATTTTCAGAGTTTTCCTTAAATTTAATGGGATCCTACTTAGAAAGCAAAAGAATCTTTAAGTCATTCATGAAGACCTATATCTTCTCTAACAGCAGCAGTATGTGAAGGTTGATGTATGAACTGAACCAAAAAAGGCTGATTGAAATGGCTGTAGGACTAAGGTAGCTCATGACCTGGATTTGCCAAAGAATGGGTTAACACCACACTTTTGTCAAATAGTACAGTGGTATTTAGTGATGAAGAGTTACACTTAATTTGAGAAAGAGTCTGTTCACAGAATACTGCCACCTAGCACCATATTAGGACATCAATTTGTACGGCTGGAGGAAAGAATGTAACCTACCCACCAGCCTTACACGCTGCAGAATCCTGGGTTGGAAGTCTTCTACCCAAGAGCTGGCTAAACTTACCTCTAACATCCTTACGAAATGTCCAAGTCAATGTAAAATTGGGGTATTCTGTGGTTTTTAATTCCTCCCAGAAAAGGTCTCTGTTTGAAGTCTGATTAAACAAAAGGATGGTCAAGAGGGAAAAAAAACTTGGCCTTTGTAATGCAAAAGCCTGTTCAAGTTTTCGGTGGTAGATTTTGTAGGATGTAGTATCTTTGTACAGACTGGTTTTTGAGACAAAATTTCTATAAGAAAATTCAGTAGCGTTTGGAAGTCTGAGTTAAATTCTGATTTGATATCCCTGAAATCAGACACAGATACTTCAGTAATTTAGTTTTACTTAGCTAATTTATGATGTTGTTGACTTTTAAGTGCTCTTGGACTGTTCTGGATCATGAATTTGGAAGTCTTTTATCCACTAAGTAAAAATTTTCTCCTGGAGCTGGAAGCTGCTTTCCTACGGAGGCTTACTGGAATTCGAAGCCAGTTTACTACAGTTTTCCAGACATCCCAGCTGTAAGAAAAAATGACTTAGAGAAAAAAATTGTAAAGTAAGTTTTTAAAAGAACTATGCTGCACATCTTTGTATTTTAAAAGTCTGTTTTGGCTCACAGAGACATACATTGCTTTCCATGATGATTTTTGTATCTTTTTTCTGATGCCTGTTGGACTCAAAGGAGCAATCTACCATCTATCAGAAGATAAATAGAAGATAAATCTACTTTATTTTTTATTTTATATTTTTAGTCAGCAACAGTTTAAAAGTTCTTGTGAAGAATGTAATTTTGATGTCATTGCAACTAGATGAAGTAAGTTTGTGTAGATAAAACAATATTACATGCTGTTGATTTAGTAGATTCTAAGAAAGATGTGTAAATGGATCGTGAGATCTAAATCTTTATCTTCTAAGATATCTTGGAAAACACTGAATGGCATGTACTCCTAATTAAAATTAAAAATCCTAAAAATCAGAACTGAAGAGCAGAAAGTCAAGCTGGTCAAAAGTGGGTTAATGAATTTAGATTTTTAAGTTCACTTGCTTTTGGGAAAGTTCCTAATAACTCCTGAGCTTCTATTAATGTTTTTCATACTTGCTCCTTAATAGTCTAGATAGACGACTAAAGAATTAATTCTGCTCACTTCACATTGGTGTCACCTGCTTTGGATTTATATCAGTCTTTTGGCTGGCTTTGTAGACTTGGTCTGCAGGTTGGGGTAGCATGGGATCCACAGAGCTGCAAAACAAATACTGCTATAATATCTCGTTTTGACAGATCAGACAAAGCTGAAGGAAGAACTAAAGTGGTGATACAAACTGCTAAGAAAGTGGAGGAGAAGGTTGTGAGGAATAAATTATCTTTCACATTTTCTGTGTGAGAAGAGAACAAGTACTACTGAAGATTATTTCTTTAGCTATTCTGTGGCCTTGGGGTGTTATCCTTGTGATTTCTTTCAGGGAAGTTTCTTTGGTGACAGTACAGTTTGGAAGAGTACAAATGAGATGAACAAAGAGAAGAACAAAAGTTGGTCTTATGAAATACCAGCAAAAAACAAGCTTGTGTCTTCTTCCTCTATTGAATACTGAACTTGTTAGACACCAGCCTTCCCCTCACATTCAAAATGAGGAAATTTTCCTCAGATGATATTTTTCTGCCTTTTTTTTCTCCTATGGAAAGCCTTTTGCTTTATATTATTATCCTCATGACAGAAAAGGTAAATAGGATAAGGAGCAATCAGAGGATGTTAGTGCTAAATTTACTCAACACTCTCAAAAATTCGTGAGAAGGCACAAGTTTAAGGCAGAATTTCAAGCCTTTCTTGACTACATTCCTACTACCCAGTTGTTGAATCTGATGACCCAGGCAACATTTTTTCAGACTATCTAGATTTGTGGTTTTTTTCAATAGTTATCTGTCTTGTGCTTATTTGTGCTAATTAAAAATGTTGCCACTTACTTGAAGGAGAACATAAAGGCTTGAATTTATATCCTGATTGAGGTCCCTGGGGGCATAGAGTGAGTATAGTTCTCAAGAAAGCTAATAAAATTTCCTTATGCTTTCTAATTCTGGAAGCCAAAATCTAAATATGAAGATATGAATGGCTAGCAAGTACATGTATTATAAATGCTGGTCCCATTTATCACTACCTTCTATAAATTTGCCTTCAGAAAGATCCTTGACATCTTTGAAGGTAAAACATCACACAGGCCAAGTGTTAATAGTCACACTAAGACAAATTCAGCTTGTAGTTCTATCAGCATAAATACAAAGTTATAGAGCCGCCTTTCAGTAGGCCCTGGGGAGGAACTATGCACATCCACTGAGACTTCAAAATAATTCAAATTGCTGTTGTTGTTCTTGAAACATTAAAGTGAATGATGAAAATGAGGAAATGAGTGCTGGCAAGAGGTTGGCAAGAGGTTAGCAAGAGGCAAACAGTGTGCAGCCATGTCCATGCAGCTATCCTGCTTTGCCTCCTTTGGTCATGACCTGCAACGCCCTGAACACTCTAGTCCTGGATCTTTGCGGAAAAGCAGTTACAAGCTGTGCCAAACTGTGTGATTCTTTTGTGCTCTGAATACATGTCCTCCAGGGGCTAGGATGAAACCACCACATTCATTTGCACTTGAGTAAAAACTACATTGTTTTTGCAGTCATTTGGCATCATGTTCAAAAAATATAAGGTCAAATTCAGCTCTAGTGTTGCAACTCAAATGATTTCAATGGCATTTTGCCCACCTACATCAGAGCTGGATTTGGCCCATCATCTGGATCTACTTAGTGAATACTGTGCTAAATGTTCAATGCCTTGCACAGGGCTTTAGTTATGTGCTTACCATTGAATTAAATAGGAATTGTATTCTTAGGATCTTATCCAAATTATGAAACCATAGGACTGTGAAGAGACTGTATTTTTGTTAAAATTTGTGCAACACCAAGCACACTAGAACTTAAACTGCAGTTGTGGTGTTGGGTGCATCTATAACATAGCTATTCAGTATGAAAAAATACCTTGTTAGTACCTCAAAGAAAAGAACACAGCAACAACAGTAAATAGGAAGAGATTAAACTTTCTGACATGGGATTACTTTACCTCTGTTTCCGAATAAGTGTTGACTTCATACATTAAACAGAATGAGTGCATAGTTTTCTTAAGTATGATCCTTCTAATTGCTTCAGAGAATATTTGAGGTTTTTCTTCTTGCAAGGCAATGCCCAGAAGAAAAGTCTTGCTTTCTTTATGCTTGAGAATTCAATATTGTTCTGTTTATATTTCTACATATTTTTTTTAAAAAGGAATTTATTTTAAAATTTTGCCTAGATTTATTAGTTAATGGATATTTACAAAGATTTTATGATGAAGGAAGCAACATGGTAAGTCAGAAGCCTTCAGAAATAGACTGATTAAATGTCACCATATGTCCAGCCAAAAGTGATCAAATGGTTTTGGTCATATTTGTTTTTCATAGAAAATGAAGTTTTCAAATACAGGATGTTTTTGAAAAAGCATTTTATTTTCTAGGAAAAAACCCACAACTTTCTGAAAATCTATTAGGACTTTGGATATGCTTTCATTTCTGATGGTCAAAATGTCTTCCCTTGACAGAGAAAACCCCCAGTGGCTCTAGCCTACCTAAATCAAGTGCTTGATATGTGCTTCTCCAAGGTCTTTTCTGAAAAGAGTGCACTGATGGAGTCTTGGAACAAGATTTTTCTTTCAATTTCTAAGAATAAGATTTCTCAAAGTATGTTTCTAGAAGAAAAATCAGTAAAATTTTTAATTTTAAGAAAGGACCCTAAATTTCTTATTGTCTTCCCATTCTTGGCTGATACTCTTCTGGATTAGATTAAACCAAATAAAAGCAATGATGTGAAATTACTTAGGTAAGGCACTTAGCTTTAATTTTATCTAATGGTTGCTTTCACATAGTTACAAACTGTCTGTCCCATCTAGTTCTGAATTAATCAATGATAACTATAAATCTTATTATTTGGGATACTGTTTCATGATGTTTTAGCATTTTTTAAGCTCCAAGTATATGTGAAATACTTGTGCTGACTCTTTTTTCCTCCCCTGGCTGGCAGTTCAGTAGCTTACAGGGTGTGTGAGGAATAAAAAGAAACACATAGTGGAGGAGGAAGGTTGTGGTGAACATGTCAGGGGTGAATTCCAGCAATTACACATACAAAATACTGCTTAATTGATGCAAAATGACCCTCTAAGGTCAGTGGGACAACATACGGAAAAGGCTAATTCTTCATGAGAAGGTTTCTCAAACTAAAGTAAATGAAGTAGAAATACAAGTGCATAAAACTAACATTGGATTGTGGCAGTGAACTCACTGGCATATGAAATTAAAATCTTTGCTCTGTAGAAAAGATCGTTGCTCCTGAGGGACGTATGGTTGAGAATACTGAGGCTGACCAAGAATCAGTTAGTCAGAAACCAGACCAAGGATGCTGGGTTCATTGCCGCTTACTCTGCAAAATTAACCACAGGAGAACAAGAGCTGTTAAGCTGCCATGAGTCAGAGATCTAAAGGATGCCTTGGAAGAGAGAACTGAAAAAGCAGGAAGCATCAATTGTAACTACAGCTCTCAACATATGCTATTATATTTTCCAAAATAACAGAAAACTTGGGAGATTAGATCTGGTGCATTACTAGAACAAGCTTAAACCAGAGTGTGTTATTGGCAGAAAGGCAGTCTGTAGGATTTTATGGTGTATGACCTAAAGATAAAAGAAACTAAATAACAAACTGATTAGACATCCTTTGTGGTAATAATTTTAAAAGTATGACAAAAACCAGTGGACATGTGCAGACTCAGATCTCTAATGCAGTGCACAGGTAGTTCAAGACAGTTAACAGCTTTCTCCTGTAGCAGACAATATAAAACATTGAGAGCAAAATATGTAACATATTTTGTTTCTGGCTATAATTAAAGTGAGAAGAAACTCACTGTAGGACACTCTTTGAATTTGCTTGTGAGTAGTAAGTGATCTAACCCAAGTTTTTGGGAATGGAAGATGTTCTCAAGTACTTGAGATTATTTCAGTTGTTTATATGGAATAAAGGTGAGCTATTTGGTAGGAACTGAAAGAATCTCAAAGCTATCCAATTGCATGTTCCCAATTTAGAGTTCACACCTTAACACACAGGAAGACAATGCAAGTTTTAAGTAAAGACATTCTTGCTCCTGCACCTCCAATTACAGAGCTGACCAGTAGAAAGGGCTAGAAAATTTCTTCAAGACTGGAAGAAATTAATTGGTTTGAAAGTGCAGAAGACTTGTATACAGTTTGGATGAGTGGCCAATACCATTGTAGTACCAAATATTTGAGTGACTTTTGACAGAGGACCAGCAAAAAGGATTTGAATTGGTGAAGAAAGGATTTTTATGAACTAGATTGTATTTAAATTTCCAAATTGATCCTAGTCACTTGCGGCTTCTGTGTGGGAAGTTACTTTTATGTAATGCTAAAAGTTGCTGTGGGATTTGCACTTGAATAAATTGAGCTTGATTGGTGCAGAGTTTGGAGGCCACAAATTAAACATATGAAGTCTTGGTGAAGACTATAAATGCTAGAATATAAAAATAACATTTATTTTCTTTGCTAGTGTTCTATTATCCATTTCATTCCCAGATCTTATTTTCTGCATTTCTTCCTTCTTATGCCTTAACAAAAAGGCACTGATAATTATCAGAGTTCTCTCCAGGTAGCTGTTGTCACAATGTTGTTATATATCCTTCTTCAGCGCAGTATTCCTGAATATAAGGCAGTTCTGAGCTGCAAGTAAAGACAGTAGAAGCCCAAAGGAAATTAAAAGAATTATGTGCCCATCTAGGGAGCAGAAAATGCTTGGCTCTTGATTAGAAAAAGTAGCCAGGAAAAGAATTCCAAACTTAGTCCCTTTTGGAGAGAGCCTAGCCCAGTAATTAAGAAACTAAACAGTTTATTCTTGTTGATTCCAAAACCAAGAGCTCATTCCTTTGTTGAAGACCTGGTGCAGAGATTTAAGAAACATCCCAGAGGAATGAATATGGAATTTGGAACTATCCCAGCAAATGTTATGCCTAATAGGAGATGACTCGTGGTGGAGAAATTGCTCAGGACTTGAGAGATCTTCTTGTAGCTGATAGATCTGGCTAAAAGTTGCTGATAATCTCATTCAAGGAACAAGCAGTGCTCTCTGACAGAAATTTAGCAGAAAATTAACAAAACCTAGTCAGGAGACACACTATTTGGATTTCAGGAATTTGGACAAAAGTAAAATTTCTGTAGAAAATTTCCTTTTAATGAAAGTGAAGGGTGGTAGAAAACGGTATCAAAATCTATTAGCTTTTGTGCTATCATCTTTCATAGTATGTCTTTTTTCTGTTCAGATTGGGTAGAAGGAGATTAAAATCTACTTACGCTAGTGGGACATTACTTGTAATGACCTAATGAATTATTTCATTTCAAGAAGCTAGCACTATAGTATGGGGCTGTAATAGTAGAGCAGTTACAGGTTTCAGGTGCGATTATGTGGATGTAAGAATCATCAGGACTCATAAACATACTAGGCGATAACTTCTGAGGAGATATATATATACATATGGATAGATCAGTATAATGCTCTAGCTCTGTCATCACTTACTTGCACTCAACAGCTCTTTAAATTGAACAATACTATTATGAGCACTGGGTTAATGGAGGCTTATGTATACATTTTTCAGATATGTTACTAATTTTCAAGTCATGACTGGCTGTTTTATATTGTCGCAAAAAATGCATCTAAGAAGGACTGAAAGCACAATGAACAATACCAGTGATAATTGGAAGGGGTGTACCCATGGGAACTTTTCCACTGAGTAGATGGTGGAATCATACACGTCAGGGCCCATAGAGTTGCATTTTCAGAAATCACTTTCAACTTTCTGGGTAAAATTTCTTACTGAATTCACTGTACAAACAGCTACACTTACATAGCCTGTAATGACAAACTAAGAATAAAAATATCTTTGAAAATTTTGTGGAAAAATGATTACAGGTTTTCTAGGGCCCTTACATTTCAGCAGTTTTTGTACTTGGCCAGCATGTTAGAGGGCTGATTCATGACTTGTTTTGAACAAATGGCATTTTACATATATCCTCAAAATGGCCCTCTATTTTTTTCCTTTTATCAGATGGCTTTTTAAAATTCTGGTTGTTTCTGCTTTATGCAGGTTGTGTGTGTGAAATGGAAGTCTAACATCTCTCTTCCCTTCTTGCCTTCTTTACCTCGTACACCCCTAAAGCCAGCCCTTCACACCCCCACCCAAAGCTCCTGCCTTCTCATTGTGCAGCCCCATTCAGAGTCAGCTGCCTTGTCAAGGCTGTTCTACCCTTAAGCCTATATAAAGCATCTCAACTCCCTTCTCCAGGCATGGCCTTGCTCCCATGTGCTGAGCCTAAAGAGCAGGTTCCAGTGCTGGATATATTCTTGCAGCACAAGCTGCATAACACACAGGCTTCCAAGAGGTAACCTCTGCATCACACAGTGGTGATTTAGTGGGGATTAGCTGGAACTGCTTGTGTAGAAGTGCTTCAGCTCAGGTAACCCATCACCATTGTTTGGGGAACTCTGCAAGCTCTGCTCAGCAAACCAGTTTGGAAACCTCTGCTCCAAAATCTTTGTTTGTGATAAGGTTTTAATAGTTACCAGCCCATAAAGAAGAATAATTTTCAGGTCTATCTAGAGTGAAATGGTTGGATGGTTCAGTCTATGAAAGGCATATTAAAAGCACAAATAGCTCATATCATTAACATAAACATTTATTTCAATACTGTAATGTATGTGCTTTCTTGAACAATTATTTAATTACTTAGTTTTATTAAGATAATACAAAATAACTGTGGTGTGTAACTAATAGTAGAAGCTTGTAGGTGATTATCTTGGGTAGAAGGAGTAGTTAAAGCATACAATATAATAAGTACTATAGTAATTGATTCATAACTAAAAATTTGTAGTGTCCTGCTAATACTTATGCTAACACCTAAGTTTTGGGGTCATAAGCATGATTTTTCTTTTCCTAAGTATCTCTTCTACCTACTGGTATGTGTTATAATGTAAACACAGTTATTTTCTTTTTTTCTGGGCTGAAACGGAATTAGTTTTATTGTTTCCCATTGTGGCAGGAGCATAGGGTAAGTTCTGTTCTTTCCCGTGGAGAGTGATTTCAAAGCTAGATATATCACTTGACATTTCTTAAAATTGCTTTCTCTGTTCCAAAGCAACTTAATTTACAGCTTTCTATATTTACAGTGTTTCATGAAAATAAATTGTGTTTGGCTTTGTTGAATAAAAGCTGAACAGCTTGAAGTGAGGTATCTTCAAAGTAACAAGAATATTGTGCAAATACTTCAGAAAATCAAATAATCATAATCAAATGTTGCTCAGCTGTGTTTGGATCCTACAAGTTATACTCTGATCAGACTGTACAAGTAAAATGCTGCAAAAGTTTGCATGAGTTTAGCATTGTTCCCCCTTCTGGGCCAAAAGCTTAGGGATTTGGATTCCAGTTAGAATAATTCCAAGAGCTTTGTGAACAGATTTAATCAAGGCTGCCTTTGATGCTACACTGGTCTTTGCTGAGTTTTATTTTTTATTTTATTTTTTTTTAATAAGGCTTTCATATCTTAGCCTTGGAAAGGCTGAACTTCCTTGTGAGTATTCGTGCCTATGATTGCTTAGCTTTGTGCTGCTACTTTATTTTAGGCAGACCTCATCAGTTAGTTCTATTTTTCATAATGCACTGCTTCTTATCACTAATCTCTGTCTCTTGAGAAAAACACAGGAGAAAAAGAAGACAAGTATGCATGTAGAAAACTTACAGGTATCAGAATTTTGGTATTGGTATTTCTGTTGCAAACTCTGTATTCTCAGAAAAAGCCTCACTTTTGTTGTGTGTTTCTTTGGGAAAACTAGGTGTTTGCTACTTCTGTTTTCCCTTTCTGACATATTTGTAATGACTTCAAAGATCATCTCTTTTCATCTTTGCTTTGTCATTGGACTATGATGGTTCTGTGTGTGGTGTACCCATGATACAGGGAGATATATTTTCTTCACATCAGTTTTCTTCTATTTTTTCTGCTTAGGCCATCATGGATGATTCTCTGTGTTCCTGAAGCTTCAACCAAGGAGAACAGGGTATGCTACTTTTGTCAGCATCCCGGAGTAGACTAAGGGATAGTACAGTCCTATGTCTCCTCTCTGTTGCAATAGGTGCTCTTGTTAAAGAGGGGCTTTCAAGTATGAATGTGCTAACGAGGGGTGGTCAGAGACCTGCAGCTAAGTGCTAGAAGGGTGGTTTTGACCCTTACACTGACAATTCAGCGTCTTCAAGACTGAGAGATGGACTCTGATGTCTGTATATGAGCATAACCACCTACACCCTGTCCCTTCAGAGTGCCCCAGGGCTTCCTTCTCTCTGAAAAGCAGGTCAGGTTATATTAGTGAATATAACAGGAAGGCTATTTTGAGAGCTCTTCTATTCTTTGTTATTCTGTAAAGGGGTTTCAACATGGAAAGTGTTATTTTGTTTTAGAGGCATTCTATATTTTTGCTGTTTATTGGCACTTGTGTATTTACAATGATAAATTTTAATTATTTAATTTTAGTAATTACTTTGACTATTTGATAAAGGATAAGGCAAGAAAAGAGAATTTCTTTTAAATGATCATGCTAGAATTGGAATTTATACTGATTTTTAATCTTATAAATGATTCTTTGTGGTACTATCTGGAAAAGCCACAGAGTTGTAAGATGTATTTAAAATTGCATGTTTTTATCTGGTGTTATAGAGAAAGGGAAAACTTGCAAAATTATACAGATTGAAAAAAACATCCACAAGCCACTACTAGTTAGAATTTTGTATAATATGAAAGCCCTCAAAGTCATGGGAATGGAACATAAAGTATCCTTAATTAATAAATTTGGTTTTTTCAAACTCATAATTTAAAATCAAATTGGGGTTTACATCTGAATCTTACGATGGCTTCCTCTCCAGTGGGCGATACTACTCATGGGTGGAAACCTCACATTAAGTGAAGTTTAGACACAGTTAAACCCACTGGAGCCCTGAATCTATCCTGGGTGTAACGGTAGCTGTAAGCCAGTAGCAATCAGTTGTGTGTTTTTCAGTCTTGACTTTACATGTAGTAGACTTCAGAGCTGCAGAAAACTAGAGGATTTTTATGACAATGTGGTGACATTGCCTTTGGGACTGGTCTTTGCACAAACTTCTCTGCTTTGGACATGCTCCATCTACTAAAATGAAGATACCTTAGCTTCCCAATCCTACAGTTCTTCTGGGGATGACTGATGGTCCTTTCACCATTCTTGGCCGCTGCTACTGCAAATCAGGCAGCTCAAGAAGGAGTCAGGTTAAGACAGGATACTAAATAATTGCTGCTGGAAGGATGGCTTTCATGACTGTCCTAAGAAGAGCGAGCATGGAATATGCAGATGGGAGATGTTTTGTCTTCTCTGAGCCCTGCATAGAAAAACACTTACTCCTCTTTTGTTTCACTGACTCCTATGAGGCTACTCATTTGAGTTAGGAAAGTACACTCTTGCCCATATGAAATTGGAGTCTTAGTGATCTCCTTCTGATTCAAAATTATTACAGTCCATATGAGTGTATTTACAGTTCCAACTAATTCTTTGCAGGTTCTTTAAACTACATTATGTAATGTATGTTTTTACTTTTATTGCTCTTCCTGAAACTCTAATGTTCCTGTTAATGCTGTTCTGAAAATAAAACATCTATGTAACAAGACTATCATATTTTACATTTTTGGGACAGTTTCAAATGTAAAAAGCATGTCAAGGTGAATTACATAATGGAATGAGGAATGCAGACCTTCCTCATTGTCCTCATGGGAAAATAATAGTCATGATGCCTAATCTGAAGCCAACTGAAGTGACCTTGGAAAGTGAAGAGGAAGCCTTTGCACTGGCTACAGATCCATTGCGTTCTACACTTGAACATTTTGAAAGCTGATTGCTTTCATCAGCATCACTTTGCATTGCTTATTGAAATCATGGGATGTTGTAAATTCATGTGTGGGGATGTAAAGTTTAATTTGGTATGCAGCTAAAGTGATTTCTGAGAAAACAAATACTGGTTTTGGAACAGTGTGCCCTAGAGAAAGAGATCTGGAATCCTTGAGTTGCCTAGGGGCTGATTGAGTGAATTTGAGCATCAATAATGACATACAGTCAAACTTCAGGAACCAATTGAATTTTACATAAGATTATTGTGAACTGCCAAAATGAATCAGGGCAATGGCCATCCAGCCTTCTATATTTGTCTTTGTTATTGGCCATTTCTTCAGGGAAAAGAAAAATAAATGGGTTTTTTTGTGCCTGGTTTCCAGGGGTCAGTGCTGAGGATACCACAGAAAAAGAAAATAAAAAGGAAGAGAATAAGCCAACAACAGCTTGCAGGCATACATACAAGCTTTCTTCATGTTGAGGAGGACTTACAATTTCATCTTTAATTTTTTGGCCACTGCAGGAAGATAGAACATGTTTTGATATTTGGAGAAATACACAACTTCTATTAAAACCATTGCAATAATCAGAGAGCATGAAAATGTTTAAGACTGTCTTTTTTTTTTTTGTAGACAAATGGTCATTAGATCACATTAAAGAGTTTTTTGAATTCCTGTTGTCAATGATAAGTCTGCTCATGTATAACTAATATAGAGCTATTTCAACACAGACTTTATTCAAAACCTCCTGGTGAGTATTTTGTGTAGGTTTGTCCCTTTATTTATCCGCAGAGGATGAGCTGTTGCAGACACTGGTCACAAAATTTTGGCTCTCTGCATCCAGCTCCTGCAGTCTGTAGTTTGAGATCCCAAGGTCATCTCTTTGGGGGTGGGTTTTTTGTAGCTTTTTTTCCTTACTTTTTTTGTATTTAGAGACTATAGCTGAACATAAAAAAGAATTATTAAATACTCTAATTTAATGATGTCTGGGACTACAAGTATCATGTGACTGAGTTCTTGCAAGTGCAGAGAAAAACTGTCACCAAAAAGAGACTTTCCAGGCTTCACTGGGTTGCTTCTTCATAGTGTCAATCAAATTCAGAGTCTTCTGTAATCATATAATGCCTCTGAGCTCAGCTTATTAGCTAGGTACTACTGATTATTGAAGTCCTTGGGAGAATATTCTCCATTCAAATTAGAACATGCATTCTTTTCAGCGTCTGCTTCTACTCTATTTCCAATCCGCTACCAATTTGAAATGATAGGCCCAAAGGAATATCTGTAAGAATCTAAAGCCTAGGAATTAAATTAGTGGCCCTTGGAATTCTATCTTATTTCCAGGCCCAGCAGAATAACTGATAGTTCTGTTTTTTTCAAAATCTCTGTACCTGCTTACAGTTACTCCTTTCATTCTTTCTTTTGGCTTTTTCTTCCTGGACATATTATATTGTGGTTGTGTACGTGGATGAAACAGTGAAGGTAAGACAACATTATACACTTGACTCTCTGGTTTAATTTCAGTAATTTTCATTTTAATAATACTAGCTGACAGGGAACTGCTTGAGAGAGTACAGTGCAGAGCCACAAAGATGATTAAGGGAGTGGAACATCTCCTTATGAGGAATGGCTGAGGGAGCTGGGTCTCTTTAGCTTGGAGAAAAGGCGACTGAGGGGTGACCTCATCCATGTTTACAAATATGTAAAGGGTGAAGGTCAGGACAATGGAGCAAAGCTTTTTACAGTAATGACCAATGATAGGACAAGGGGCAATGGTTGCAAACTGGAGCATAGGAGGTTCCATGTGAATATCAGGAAAAACTTTTTCACTGTGAGAATGACAGAGCACTGGAACAGGCTGCCCAGAGAGGTTGTGGAGTCTCCTTCGCTGGAGACATTCAAAACCCGCCTGGATGCGTTCCTGTGTGATGTACTCTAGGTGACCCTGCTCTGGCAGGGGGGTTGGACTAGATGATCCTTCGAGGTCCCTTCCATCCCCTAGGATTCTGTGATTCTGTGACCCAGGGACTATGAAGCCATGGGGATGCAGAAACAGTTGAAATATAGACTGTCGACAGAATCTGAGTACATGCTTTGGTTAGTGTATACTGAAGTTTATACCGTTGTTTCTGCTGCCTGAATAAATATAAAAGTCATATCCCAAAGTCTATTAAAATTATTTAATCTTTTTCACTTTATCAGCATGATAAAGGCTTTGGAAATCCCTTTTTATTGTTCACAGCAAAAATGCTAATTGATCTAAAGACAATTAAAACATACAGCAGTTCTTCTTTTTATAAATGAAAACATACTGCAACACTACAGTGGTCAACTCCTGCCTTCCTTCTCCAGGTAAAAGACTTACCAGGTTTACCAGTGCTTTGTCTGAATAAAGGTCAAACAAGGTTTGCTGGAAGCACTGCCAAGTAGATATGTGCAAATTTTACCTTCTTCTACATAGTATAGTTTGAGTATAGTTTTTTTTTCTCCATGCCTTTAAAAAAAGAAAGTTCTAAGAAGAAAGACATAGATTTCAATCTCCATTAAAAATAAAGGACTATTCTTAAATCATTTTTCAGGAACATCATGGATTGAAAACTTTCAAATTACATCAAAAACTTCAAACATAAGTCAGTCTTTACACAGCAAAGGAGTCACTGTAGTGACACTACAGCAGGGAGTTCCTATTTATTCTCTGAATGTAGAGGTATCCATCTAGATACACCTGCTCGAGAAGCCCGCACAAGAAGAGCACAAACAAGAGAATAAATTTGAGATACAATACATACTAGTGCCTTTTGTTGTAAAACTAAAGGAAATCTGAGTCATTGCAATCTTAGAATGCAATGCCAGACAAATGAGAACCAGACCACAAACAATGAAGCCAAGTACATCATTATAGGTTGAGTAATGTGAATGACTTACATAAACTATGGCTGAAACTCAGGATTTAACAAAAGACCATCACCCTTAACTGCATCAAGGACAATTAAAAGTTTGTTAGTCTGCATGTTGCCCATCAGGAATAAGAATCTCATAAATCTAAGTCATAAATATTTAGGGAGGGCAATTTTTTGTTTTGTTTTAACTATTTTCCTTTTTCTTACCTTTCATCCTATGTTATGAATTACTTTTCATTTTCCACTCTCTTCCCCAAAATGAGGAAATAATTGCATTTTGTCTTCACCTTGTCTCCATTCTCAGCAAGATTTTTCAGCCCAGGATCTTTAATGAAATCCTCTGTCTCTTTGAAGACCTTTCTTGCTTTATTAACAATGCTCTCTCATGAGCTCAGTGTTAGGTTCCTCCTTTTCTGATCCATTGGTTCCACATAAAAATAGTCCAGGTGATCCTAACACTCTTAGAAAAAAAAATGTGGTATTGGTAGCTTCAAGGTCTGTAGGACTTGTGAGAACTTTGTTTCTACTCTTTTTTTTAAAACAGATAAAAAACACGTATCAACCAGCTCCTGTTGATGTTAGCTAACATCACTGTTAGGCTTTTGCTGTATGCACTAGATGAAGTCATTCACTAAGAAGCACCATTTATAGGATGCACGCCCACATGATGAAATAAACCACAGATTATCAAAGGCTTTTAAGGGTTTTAGAAGACTCTGGGTGAGACTGTGAGGATAGGAGGCATCAAACTGAGAACAAAACTTAAGTCCTGAAAGACAATGTTGTAACATCTCCAGTGTGTTGTCACACAGCCACATTAAGAAGCTCTCACTTCTCCTTAAGTTGCCACAAAGACCATGGAAACTCTCTGGTGGCAGGAGGTAGCAGACACTGAAGTCCTAGTAAGAACAAATGCATCACGGATTTCTCTAATGTACATTTGAAGTGGTTGGGAATGTGAACTAAGTGTGTGGAGGCAGACTATCCTCTAAGACATTTAAGTATGGTAAACACTCTTGTGGGAGTCAGCTTAAGAGTTATAAAGATTTTCTAGAGATAATCCTAAAAATGTGAAAAGTTTACTGATTTATGAGCTCATGATGCTCCTAACAACAAAAAATAATGGCAGAAGATGATTTATAGTGGTGTAAGTACATTTGAAATTAACTAGTATTCAACTAGCTGAAGAAAAGAGAGTCTTTTTTTTTCTAAGAAAGAACTACACTAAATTAAGTCTGACAATTGTGTGGTGAAAACATTCATTGGATTTCATAATCATAGGAGAACTCATCATCAGAATTAATGCAGAGAGAAATTTGTTTGCTGCCATCATGGATAATAAGCAGAACAGAAATACCAGTCTCTGAACAGTAGCTAGTTCAACTTTTTACAGCTCAAGTTTCCCAGTTACCATTTTAAATACCTTAAGAAGTAGCAACAAATCTAATCTCACTTCTGGATTTTCTTCCTAACAGAGTTTCTCATAACAGACACCACAGCAATCAAGTGGGAGACAAGAGATAGGGATTTGTTGGCATTTGTTGCACTCTGCTGAAGAGATATTTGGTGGAAGTGACATGTTTTTACAGACTCATTGCAGCAACTATTTTTCTCTACTGTCGCTGACACCTGTTTTATTGTACTCTAATTACTTGATTTAGGGTATAACAAGAGAGTTCGAAACCAGGTTTATTCTTTGATGTAAAGCAGGAGCTCTTATCTAGGTCAGGCAGACTGGAGTCCAACTGGAAGAAAAAGCTTGAGGCTTAAAACCATTTTACTCTAACTGACAGACAGACGGATGATGAATTTAGAACTTAGAAGCTTATATATGTGTATGATTGCCACTGAGATATTTGTGAAGCCATCTTATCTGTTGGCAGAAGTGCTTCCCCACATTAAATCATCAGATGGATGTTAATACTAACCCAGCTTAAGAATATTAGAATTAACAACTTGGTGTTACTCGTAAGTAGCTCTTGCTGAAGCGTGTCTTGATAAATCCTGCTAGATTAAATAAACTGTGGAAAGCTTCTGCTACAGTGAATTGTGACAAACTGCTCTTCTTCTGCAGCTGGTTCATCTGGTACAGTATGTTTGCTCTGGGTTCCCACAAAGAGAAGATTTGATACTACTGATTCATCTTCCTGGTTTCCAGACATAAGACAAAATGAAATATTAAAAAGTAGAAAATTAAACATATAATTTTTTTTGAAGTTGAGGTAGCAAAATGTTTTATTTTCTACAATGAGTGTTCCTTGAACTACTTGAGGAGGCAGATGTTCTTTTAAATCCGACAAAAACTTTGAATTTAAATTAAAATTCCAGCAAGCATTTCATTATGTCAATTCTGATTTCACTCATTTTTCAAAAATTACAGACCTATTTTTTTTTTTTTTTTTTTAATTGCCAGGGACTGTTTCAGAAATAGATAACACTAAACTGCTTTTCCAATTCAGTGTAAATACTAGAAACTAATAACTATGGCAACTTTGTTATCCAGTGTCATAAATTTGTCTGGACATTCAACAACCTGAACTTCTGATCCCTTCAAGTGCTTCTTGGCAGTGAAGGACTGCAAAGAACTAAAGAGAATCAAAACACCTACTGGGGTACCTCTGTATCCTGAATAGACACCAAAGGTTTCTGAATTAGATAAAATTAAAAAGTGAGGCTTGGTTGTACTGTCTTAGAGTTGACAATCATATATAACAAGAATTTTACCCAGAGTTTTGTTTCATTTTGTTTTTATTTTTTTTACATTCACTTACATCATGCCTTGTTCTGATCATTGTTCTATGTGTCTTTTTGGCATACTAGGCCTTTACAGTCCAATTTCTAGAAATATAGACAGGATCTAGATCAGGCATGGGCACAGAATCTTGCTTTCAAATCAGACACTGCAGAGCCAGAATGTATGCTGGCCTTGTGTTTTGGGTTAGTTGTGGAAAGTATTTGGCATAAAACCCACAGGTAACAAGTTAATTAAGCAATAATTTTGGAATGTACATGAAGTACTGGGTGATTTTACAATGTCTCATGGTTGCAGGAACTTTGATCTAGAACTAGGAGCCTTCAAATTGAATTTAATTGTATCATTTTACGACAATCAAAACAAATCGTCAAATACGTAACTTTTATATGACAATGGGCATTTGAAGGCACTGTTTTGATTGTCACTGAGTGATACAACGAAATTACAAATCCTCAGATGATTTTGTAAGTACATCTTGTCTAACTTAAAGGATTCAGAGATTTCCAATATTAATCTCAACTTTATAAATACAACATAAATGTCAAAGCATTGTCGCAATTACATAGACATTGTCAAGTGACAGTGAAAAGCATTCAGAACTGAGTGTTTTAACACTTACTACCACTTATTGTTCAAAATATTTGCCACTCAGCAAATTCCACTAAGTTTCCCAAAACGGTAACTAAATTCATTCCAAAGCTACTTACTGACTCTGAGGAAGGAAAGGAGATACTGGGAATATCATTTACTGCCAAGCCAAAATACCTCATAATTCAGTGACCAGGGAACCCCTTCTAATGAACTCCTATAATCAACTTCAAATTTGCTCATACAAAGCAGAGACATAAGGTATTGTATATTTTGGAAAGAGCTTAATACCTGCAGGACTGGGTTCATATACATCATGCATCAGTAACTTTTTGATAAAACGTTTGTTTTATGTCAGTTTCAGAATTCTGTAAGGTTTATTACTCTGTTCTTGTTAAGTGAGATATTAAACCAAATGAGCTTTCTGAGTTTACCTGGGTTATGATCCTTTTCNCTATCTGTTGTCATAGCAGTTCTACCCCTCTGTTTTTATTTACTTTCTATTTATTTGGCTAGAGAACTTCCTATGATTTGTATTAATCTCTATAAATAACTTGCAGACTTTTGTTATTTCCTGACTTATCCCAATAATTTCTGAATTTTGAGCTTATTTTAACCAGTCTTTCCCCCCCACTCTTCCCCATAAGCATATATCCTTTTTCAGCTCTTTATTCACTGGGTTATATCTGAACACCGCTTCCTTTAAATTCATTGTTCTTACTATTTGTAATGCAAACCATGAATATTATTTGCATTTTTGTTTCAGGTCTCCTATACAGTTCCTTATCTTTTTAGTCCATGTGACTTCATTAAGTAGCTCCCAAAGTTTCTTACTTCACCTATCTGAAATTGAGAGCCTACATTGCAGATATGCTTTTGTTTGTCCTCCGATTTGAAGTAAAGCAACTCATGACCACTCACTCTTTTTTCGTGACCAACTGTTTTATGACAGCTTTCACCATTTGCCCAAACAAAGGCTGAAAGATGCTCACCTCTCACAGGCTCAGTTAATTGTTGGGTGAGAACTACCCCATCCAGTACTATCTATCCTTGTTATTCATAGATTGGATATCCAATGTTATAGTCTCCCATAACTACATAAATTTGCTGTAGTACATGTATCAAATAAAATTACCAGGATTCTGCTGAAAATCCAAATCTAATCTAAAGGATTCACAGAGATTTCCAACAATAACCCTGCACCATCATTCTTCATCAGAGACTGATTTTTTTGACTCCATTAGATCTACTCTTATTTATATTAGTTCTTATTCACAGTGTCTGTCATCACTAGTGTTCAGTTTGACACCTTCATCCTTATGCTTATCAGTTCCTCTAAATCCTACTTATATGCTTCAGTTACAGTACCTGTTTGTTACTTCTGCCACCTCCAGTTTCATATCCTGGACTAACAGCTCTTCATCCATTTTTCTACCAGGTTCCTTGTGTTCATACAATAAGGGTTTCAGTTGTGTTTTACGAATCATTTCCTAAAAGCAAGTATTCCCACACACAAAACTGGCTTCTAGTTTCATTTTAACAAAAACAGGTCTTTGTCCCTTTCTCTAAATACCAGCAGAACATAAATTTATATTTTTTGCTCAGCAAGCATTGCACAAAATCAAATAACATTCTAGGAGTATAGTCAGTGACAATGATTGCAGTAGGAATAAAATTCAAGTGTTACTCAACATTTTTATTGAAATAAGACAGAATTTGTCCTTTTAATTCTAATTAATATTAAAGCTAGATTGAGAAAGTCAAGTTCTTGTCACAAAAAAATCCAAAATTCTTCTTATCTCTGAAACTGAAATTACATTGGTTCTTTATAACCAAATTAAATATAATTACTGGTCTATGTTTTCTGTCTTACTGCCCTACAGCAGAAACAAGAAGCCTGGAAATGTCAGCTTAGCAGCAGCATATAAGGCCAGGAAGCTCCCCCGTAAAGGAGCTGAATGTGGACCTTGAGCTCTCTGCCTTGTTCTTAAACTGGCAGTCCAAGGCTCTCCAGACTCAGAGTGCTGGAAGTCTTTATTTCCCAGAACTTTCCACATCCTCACCAAAACAATTTGCAAAGTTAGAATCTATCATTTTCACCTTAAGAACTGTGATTTTTAAAAATGAAAATATAAATTTCTGCTTGAAAAAAAATTCTGAAAGAAAATTCCAAAACACCCCTAATAAAAATGTCCTTCAGAAACATCCCTTTTCTATTGGAAGTCTTAAACCTACATTATGGTTGGTGGCAGTTCAAACCCATCACTTTGGGCCACAGCTTAGGAAGCAAGGACTATTTAACTTGCACCAGTTGAAGGTTTTAATTCTGATAAGGGCTGAAAATGTTTCCCCTTCTTGGAATGTCTCTCAGCCATGAACTTCCAGAGGCAACTGCCTGCAGCTGGTGCAAATCTCGGTTGTTCAGCTCATCTACCCTAAGTATCACAGTACAATTAGACTTTATTGATTCTAATAATTTCCAAGGAGCAATATCTGAAATAAACTCTAGATCCATAGAAAAGGAATAGATCTGAACTTTCAGCAGAGGTCTCATCACAGGAAAGAGTTAATTATAGTTTTGTTGCTCAGCAACATATATGGAAGTCTGGCTCCAAACCATGGTTCAGTGCTCAAAAGCAATAGTGCTAAGACCTGAATCAGAGTTATCTAGATGTGCAAGAAGTTATTAGATAGTTAATAAAGGGATTGCAAAATCCTGACTGCTGCCAATATCTGTCTGAAAGATTTAAAGGCTACATAAATGGTTTAATAGCTTCAGTTTCATAATTAAAATAATAGCAACAATTAAAATATTCATTTTAATAAACACAATTAAAATTGTTTAAAATATTACCATGATATTCACTTAGATCCTAAATTACTATTCACTCCTTAGATGCTAAACAATAGTGTGGCGAGAAACAATTCACAGAATATTTTCAATATTTTCAAAAAAGTTAGATGGATTTTTGATTAGAAAATGTGGAAAACCACTTCTGCTCTTAATTACAATGAATGTAATTACTTAATATTTTAATGTATATGTATTTTTAACATGTTATTTATTAAATGACACGTATTTTAGCATATGTGATTTTAGTGACACTAAATAAATGTAGCCAAGAATAAAAAAATAGGTTCAATCTAGTACAAACTTTTCAAGGAAGGATCATATTGTGGGTAGGAATTCCTAGTGGCGTTGGAAGGACATTCTGTAAATATTTACCTGTGAAACAGTCCACATTTGTTCACTTTCTAAATAAATAATTACCAAATAAAAATTTTATATTATATATAATTTTCATAATGATAATTTTAGAATTTATTATATGCTTTGTAAAATGCATATATTATATTTTATATTATAAATCAGTAAGCTATATATAAGCAGAACTGTATTTTTTAAAAATTATTTTTTAAAAACAATGCTACAGAGCCATGATGTTAAAATATATGAATTTACCATGGTTCTGTTAATATGCAGTTCTTGTAGACACATACAGAAAAGACACAAAATATATCAGACAACAGACGAGATGCAAAAGATTTCCCTACACCATTATATATTCATTTTCAGTTCCTCAAAACCTTCTTATGGATAATAGAATATCAGTACAACTTGCCATTCCTAGCAGTCAGTAAACAAGAGCAGCCTTCTTATGATAACAGGGTGCTGCCATTCTTCTCCTTGAATTTGTCTTTGAGAGCAGTCAGATAGCTTCGATTGCAGGGATCACACCAAGCATGTGGATAGTAGATTTGGCAAGACAGATTGGAAAAGAAGGATTGCAACTGCTCACCTGATGCTTGCACCTGGAAGAAATAGGTGGAGTGACTCCTCTTCAGCAGGATGACCAATGAATTTGATGACTGGCAATGATCTGTAGCTCAGAAAGAAATCTGAGGAGATGGCATTGATGTCCTTCTCCCCACTTCCTGAGGGGTGCAGAGTGCGTGGAAGCTTCCTCTGAGGAACAGCTTGTGCTGCAAGTACAGCTCATCCACCACAGGCTGCATTCAGCCCCTGAGGAGCTGTAGCTCACAAATTACAGGAAAGAGCCTTTCCAGAAAGGAATGTGTGTTCCTGCAAATACATTTAAAATTAATTTTTTAAAATCTACTCTGAAAAAGCAAAATTATATCCTCTCTACTCATTGTTGGTCCTGCTTCTGCTCTTTATGGACTCCTGATCTAAATTCCTATTGCATAACTACCAAGGCCAGACAACACAGCAATAGGTGTCTTTGTGTTTTAAGCCAAAATAATACAAGAATATGGACTGAAAACTCAAACTTTATTAAGAGGTTGGGCAAATGAGTGATTCTTTTGCTGACAGCCACTCTGGGTGACTGGACAGGAATGATGAACCCTGTGCTGAATCTGATATTGGTTTGGGGAGTTTTATGTGCTTTTGCAGTTGAAACAGATTGGGACAAAGCATTAAGCAGGAGTTAAAAAGAATAATTTGTTTATCAACAGGCATTCCTACATGTTTAGTTAGATTCAGATTCAGGGTTTTGGCACAAATAAATAAAAAACGGAGTTCAGAAAAATTCAAGTTAATGACGAAGTTCTCTCGGGTAATCATCCAACCGTTACAAGATATGCCACATTTAGCAATAGGTCATAATTCTGCAAACAAGATACTTTAATATAAGCTTTGTTGTATCAGTTTTTCCTGTTTACTAGGGTTCTGGTCTTCAGATAAGTCATATTATTGTACTTGAGACAATTGCTTATGATGAGCCAAGTCTGTTGAAATAAAAAGCTTTTGAAATTTCCTCTTGCTTTCTCTAAGGATTTCTGTTGTAAAAATGGGTTATGATATGACTCTAATGGAACTCAGTATAGGAGGAATTTTAAAAGTAAAAGTTTGGGGTTTTTTTGTCAAAGTAACAGATTGAGAAGGAATTCTGGCAGAGACAGTTACATTATAACTATTCACAGTATGTCCCAGATCACCAATTGCATTATTTTACATTATACATTTGCTCAGTGATAAAAGGGTATGGGGTTTGTGATGCAAACATGGAACTGCCCTAATTCTTTGTTTCCACATTTTCATTGCTTAAAATGTGATGAAACATCCCATGTTAGCATCTCAGCAGGAGGAAATCCAAAGATTTATCACTTTTCCCCTCAGATTATAAAGGGAGGGGACAAATCCTCCCATTATAAAATTGTACCTTTAGGGAAGTTACCAACACTTTGCTAAAATACTAAATGCCTAAATATTATAAACCTGTTTACGTATCTGATCCCAGCTCCTTGGTGACTACAGGAATGGAAAATTTCCACTTAATCTCACCCTACCTGACACTGTTTGGTGTCCCTGATTTTTCTGGGCTGCTGTAAGAGATTCATTGAAATAATGTTGAGAAATCATCCTGAATCTCATGGACATCCAAGGCAGGTAAAAGCTGGTAGTGAAAACCACTATCCCCCTAGTGTCAGTAAGGGGCTCTTGCTAACCCGTCTTTTCCTGACTATGGAGTGTATCTGTGGCAGTGTCAGTGAGGGTTTGCTGGACTGACTCTAGAGAAAGGACTTTGTGTTGTTTTAGACTCTGCCTGCTTCCCTGCCTCCTGAAATTCAGAGCCTTACTCTAATGCTGTGGCTGAAAAAATGTAACACTTTGCTGCTTCTCCCCTCAGCTGCATATTGCTTTTTGCACTCCTTGTGTTAAAACGTACTGTCACGGGCTTGGCCAGTAGCCGGGTGACAGATGCTCCCCGTTGTTCCACCACCACCCTCCCA
>VZRW01002635.1:0-78619 GCA_013398125.1 Aegotheles bennettii
ATTCTATGATTCTATGATAGTTTCTTGTTTTCCAATGTAATCTTAAAATTTCTCAGGGGAAAAAAAGAGGCTGAGTGAGATGACGAGACAGAGACAGAGCACCATGTGTTTTTACAACGCGGCATCCATTATACATGAGTAAAATAGCAGCCGCTCGGCTGCAATCATGGTAAGCATGACTGCTTCTCTTATAAACTCATATTTCATTTATTCATTTCATCTTTCCAAGACCTTGAGCCTCCACACATTTCTCTGCAGGCATAACGACACACCTGAATAGTTACAGTGACTTCAGTAGGGGTTACTCACATGAAGAAATTTAAGCATGAGAACGGGGTGTTTACAGGACTGAGGCCAAAATCTGTAGGTAACTAAGCTGGGAAAATTGGCAGTAGAATAATAATGTAAACATTCAAAAGCAGAAACAGAGATGTAGACTACAGCATTCCTTTCAATATCCCTTTGGCAGTTCCCTACTTCCTTTGCCTTTTCCATGCTGCAAACTGAATGCTGGATGAAAGTTTTGGTCCTGATTCATGGATAGGGGAAAAGATACTCCAGTTGCTTTCAGTGACACTTCCTTGAGTTCTGGTCTTTTTTCTCTACATAAATTGTGTATCTATTGAAAAAGTTATATTTTCCACGGGAGCAAGTTTGGCTAGTACATTTGTTGGAAGGATGAAGGTTGGCTTGTTGGTTTGCATTCCATTTCTCTCCCACCATCAGTCCAAAAGTACATTAAAAAACATATAGAAAGCCCAGCATATCCCAACAACTCACCTGACAACCAGCTAGCTGATCATAGACTGGACGCTATGTGCCACTCTTTCTGTTCCCCAGTTCATTTACATTAGCAAATAATAATAATGTTAGCAAGATTGTCCTTACCCTAAATTAAGGCATAACTATTCATTAAAAGAAAGGTGGAATATTTCTTCATGTTTTTATTAGAACCTGAAGCCTCCAAGACTGTTAAGCAAACTACAGATCCTCAGTGAGCAGCATTTGGAAAGGTGGAATTTATTCCATTGCACTGTCGTTCTGTTTTGTTTTTTTTTTCCCGTATTAGAAGAGTGGGAACCTCTGAAAACACCAGAGTTTTACATTGTTTCAGGCAGCTTAATTGCTGGAACATATGTTTGGTTTCAGATCAGTTGCTATAAGGAGTAAATGCCACAAGAAAATTGATATACATGACAATTTATTTCCTTAGACATCTGTAAAATACTACATGCTTTGCGGATTGAGATGTAACAATTGGCTCACATTAGGACAGGAAATCCAAGGTGTATCAAGCATCAGTTCAGTTGTTCAATAATATTTTTTTCCATGCAATTAATCCTCCTTATCTTTCATTAACTGCCAATCAGGCCCTTCATCTGCCATGTGCCAGAATATATTCTTGGTTATTAACAGTAAAGCTACTGTTAAAACTCAGACTGAGACATGAAGGAAAATGCCCTTTCACAGAAAAACACCTTTTTACTTCTTCCTGCTGGAAAAAACTATTTGAGATTGTGTACTCATGTTTCAAAGATATGTGAAGTGTTGTGAGACTGATCAGAATAAAGCGCAATAACCACAAGGCTGCTGCTCACGGTATAGAACAATATGAAGTGCTTATGCTTATCCTGTAGAAACAACTGAGAGCTTGGCACATTACGTATATCTGTGAATCTGTTCAGTACTCCAGAAGAGGTGCTTATTTAACATAATATGATAGGACTTAGTGCTAATCACTAGCTTAGTGCTTACCATCTAATTGTTTTCCAGTAAGGTTCAAGTGGCTTTAAATTTTGCAAACTCTTTCCCTTATTGGTGAAGGAAGAGGATGCTGGATTCAAAGAATGAGAAGCAGATCATGTAAGAAGACATGGCTGTCTCCCCTGCCTCCTATTTGCTGCAGACATTTCTCTCTCCCCTGTATCAGAAATACACATTAGCACCAACATGTAGGAATGCTGGTGGGTGTATTATAAGGGGTGCGGTTAGTAGGTCGAGAGAGGTTCTCCTCCCCCTCTATTCTGCCTTGGTGAGGCCACATCTGGAGTATTGTGTCCAGTTCTGGGCCCCACAGTTCAAGAAGGACATGGAACTGCTTGAGAGAGTCCAGCGCAGAGCCACTAAGATGATGAAGGGAGTGGAACATCTCCCTTATGAGGAAAGGCTGAGGGAGCTGGGGCTCTTTAGCTTGGAGAAAAGGAGACTGAGGGGTGACCTCATTAATGTTTGTAAATATGTAAAGGGCGAGGGTCAGGAGGATAGAGACAGGCTCTTCTCAGTGATGTCCAGTGATAGGACAAGGGGGAATGGGTGCAAGTTGGAACATAGGAGGTTCCGGGTGAACATAAGGAAGAACTTTGTCACTGTGAGAGTGACAGAGCACTGGAACAGGCTGCCCAGAGAGGTTGTGGAGTCTCCTTCTCTGGAGACATTCAAAACCCAACTGGATGCATTCCTGTTTGACCTGCTCTAGGTTGTCCTGCTCTGGCAGGGGGGTTGGACTAGATGGTCTTTCAAGGTCCCTTCCAACCCCTAACATTCTGTGATTCTGTGAAACTAGACATGCAGCAGTGGTCTGGAGATATTGGACCTGCAGCATCCCTTGGAGGGGGAATGCCAGAAGCATGAAGTGATGAGACTGTAAGGGATGTGCGGATGCTTCCTGGTATCTGTGCCATGCAGAAGTGCCTACATTTCCCACTTTTTGACCTGCCCTGAAAACTATCTGTGCAAGGCTTGGGAAGCTAGGACAGAGCTTCTTCTGTCTGAAAGGCAGGAAGGGTTAAGACTAAACCCTATGGAAGAATCCAAGTTCACAGTGCAGCAAAGGAAATCTCATTATAAGTAAAGCTTGGGGCAACTGTGCAAGATGAAAATAAGGTTGAGCTAACCTTTTCTTCTGGTCAGTTCTGTTTCTCCAAAGTATAATATTTAATATTGGCATTCCTGTGATCCCATGAGAGGAAACACTGACAGATTTCTTGGAAGTTCTGTTTTATTGTTGTGTAGCTTTAATCCACTCCATTTTTGAAACACAGAAGGAGGGATGCAATTACTTTGGGTGTCAAAAATAAGCTAGTGGTGATATTCATAGGTATTTTTGTTAAGAATTTCTCTGACAGTTGTTATCTGTTGTGAATACTGAGTTGCAAAGAGGAAGGACAGAGAGGGAGAAACTTACATTTGGGTGTCCCTTATAAATCTTAAATACGATCCTCTTCATGCTGATTTTCCTGTTTAACAAACTGCCTCATTCATCAGAGCTCTGTAGTGAAAGTAGGAAGGGAAAATCATTTAACAAACACAAGAGAGGACTAGAATCAATGGCAGCACACAAGAAGAAAATGATTGCTGACTACTTTTATGCCTGAAGTTTCTAGCTTCCTTTAACTTACCAAAATTTGGGCCACAAATCCCATCATTTGAATGTTGCACAGTATTTTATGGAGTTTTTGCACCCCTCTGCTTCCTTCATGTTAGATCATTGAAAACTGGGAAGGGTGGGAAGATGCAACATTTTAGAAAGGCTTGGAAAATTTTGAAACCTGCCTTTATAGGCTTGTTCTGAACGAGTTATTTCCACAGTGTGGCTCTTTGAGGGGTGCAGAGCATAAATAGCACTGCTGTGTGCATCAGTAGTCATTTTAAACGTTAAGACCAAAATTCAGCTTCTCAAGGTCTTAACTGGGCAGCTGTTTGCATCATCAAAATGCTCAGAGAGAAGCAGGAATCTCTATCTCCTTCTACACTATAGATGTAACTGAGAACATTGTTATGCCAAGATTACCAAAATAATTTTAGTTTGGAATATGGGTTTTAATAGGTAAATAAGGAGGAATTAATTAAAAATTACTGCTTTCTGAAATGTGAAGCTTTAGTAGAGGTAAGGATTCATGCTGTTAGACATGAAATATCTGTAATATAGATGTCATCATCTGAGCTAATGTCCCTTGTATGTCTTTCAAGTCACCTGGGAGAAAGAGGCTTTCTTAAGACTCAGCATCTATGTTAGCATGAAGTAGGTCAAACTGTCGAAATATCTGCTTCTCTCCATTGATTACTGAAAGAGCTTAGGTTGACCAGTTCAGTCAGTGCTATGGACATCTTTTTTTGCCAAATGTATACCAATTGAGGTATCAATAATAAAAGAAGCTTTACATTTCAAAAGCAAAATGTGACAAATTCATGATGCAAAAAGCAGTGACAAATAAAACAAGACTCAGTTCTCTTCAGGAAACAGGAACAAACAGTCTGGACTATACTTTTAAGTAGGAGCAAGTATAGGATAAATTAAGCAGCTTTAAAAATTTTAAATGGATTCACTAAAGAGAAAAGGAGGAGTTTGTTCTGAATTAAACAGTTAAATATTTTAAAAAATGGAAAGTAAATCTTGCAAAGCGATTCAAATGATGTGTTTATTTTTGGCAGGATTCAGGAAAAAAAGGAAAGGGTTGTGTTGTATGACAATGTTAGTAAAGTTTAGAGAACTTTCTATATGAACTCACAAAGGTGAAACAGTAAATCCATATTTCAGCTGTGTTAAAAAGCAATGCCACTTCCCAAGAGTGGAAAAAACTATTTTTTTAGCTACAAATAGAAAACTTGGAGATTTTAAAACACAAGGCAGTAAGAAAAATTCCAAGAAATCTTCATAGAGCCTAGTTTAACTTCACTGAAGGAGTCAAAACAGAAGAGGTGACTCGCTCATTTTTATCTTACATTTGATTTTTTTAGAGGATTTTTTTTTCTTGCCATGTCTGCACAGGTTATTGCACTGTTGACACCCACTGGTGTTGTTCACGAGGATGGCAGCTGAACAGAGCAGCTCAGTGACTGCGGGGCATGAAACAGACCTTGGATTTGGGAGGCTGCTGGGACGATGGGTGCTCAGGGACATCAATCCTAGCAAATCGCTGCTGTGTATAGCATGACACCAGATATATCTTGTTTTGTTTTGACATTTATGCCAAAGGAGAATATGTAGGTGTCCCTAAATCACCCCTCTTGGTGGAACGCACATGTGTTCAACAGACGATGGAGTGGGAAGCAGCCATTGCCTTTCTATACAGGCATACATTAAGGCATGCTTTCTGGACCTCTTTGTGTCAGGGATTCACTTGTTATGCTTCTGTCTTAAAAATTTATAGAGGGCTGCAATTATAAGATTATTGAGCACTTTATAAACTTTCGTTGTCATAAAACCCATCTAGCAGGTGACAAATGGAGGAATGGTGGGTTAAGTGTCTTGCCCACAATCACAGCAGGTTGTGGTGAGCAAAACAATTGAGCCTGCCTATCCTAAGCACCAGGCAGCATTGTAGCCTGATCCCTGGAACCCAGCCTCTCATCCTTTAAGAGCTTCCATAATGAATCACAGAATAGTACAGACAATAATACATGTTTGGAGTTGTATTATTATTAAAAAAATAATGAATGCAAACACTGCCAGGTGATAAGTGAAGACTGCCATTTCTCTCTCAGCAAGGAAATGGACTTTTTTAAAATGCAGCATTCTTGCACATAGACACGTGTGCATGAGGTTCCTGTGCAAAAAGGGCAAAGATTTTCTCAGTCAATCCTCCTTGCCATTCTGCTCTGTGGGAAATAAAAAGGCTAACTTAAGTGTCTGTTCAGTCATGTACTGTTGTTACAGAACTGATAAGCTCTTCAGTACAGAACAAAACCAAAAGGTATCCCAGGGGAAACTTATAATGAATAATGATAATAAATTAATACCAGTAAATCAGTGGTGATGCAGGAAGATAAACACAATATAATTCACAGTGCAGCATCTAAAATGAATATCAAGTGGATTATTCAGTGGTTAGTTGTGAAAAACATTGATTTTGAAGTGACACTAGTCTTGGGGACTAGTTGTGAACAGGAAAAAATATTAGATTTGTCAAGTATGCTTTATGTCACTCCAACATTCAGCCACCTCCAGATGTAAGGTATCCTAGAAAATGTAATGGAAATCAAAAGCTTCAGTTTAATTTAAGGTATCACAAACTGGAGTGTTTGGGAAAGCAAAAGTGAATTTGAAAATGGACACCGTCAGCTTAGAGATTTGTTATCTGGATTGAATATGTGCAATAATATGTGCAGGGCTTATCCTTGTCTTATTAAGAGGTTTGGTCAAAAACAAATCCACACTGTAAAGGCTGAATTTCATTCAGATTAACATCAATTTCAAACAATATTGAACATATTTTCGCCAACATATAGGAGGGCAAAAGGGTAAGAGAAAGCTTCATTTTATATTATGGGAATATGCAGCTATGTTTAACAGACTTCACTTATTATGTTGACAGTCTCGGTGAAAGTGAGGAATCTTAATAAATGGGATTTGTGTGGACCTTAAGGGCCAAATTCTGCAGCCATTTAGGCTGTTTCATATTCACAGAATTCAATAGGGTTGCATAAGGGTAATTGAAAGAAGAAGTGGCCTTAGGTATTTAAACTGTGATGCAAAGTATGTTCAGTGAGAACTAAGGATAATTTTTTCTCCTTAATTCCCAAAGCAATGAAATTTTCTATTCTAGAAGCCAGCCTCAGTTCTTAGGATATGCTGCTGAACTTTAGCATATTGGATGGTATATGTTAAATGTTTCAAGTACTTAAAAATCTATGTATTTATACTTAGTATTTTTCATAACTGCCATTTAGCATGGCATCTTCATCAGAAATTTGTGTTTATGGCTGAGATAGCTGATGACTTAGAAGGTGTATAATTAGTGTGGGTTGCCTATTAATGTTGAAGGTACAAAGCATGCGAGGAATTGCACACAAGAATTAACGATGAACACCAGAAAGGAAAAAAAAAAGGACTAAAGCACAGAGTAGGTTCATCTTGAAATGTAAGAAAGATTCTGCAATGCACCTTTAAGAAATGTAAGCCAGATGCTTCTGACCCTCTTACTTCTTATGCCTTGGGCATAAGATTGAAATTCTAGGTATATACACATATACACATATTAAGCCACACATGGAAACACACATGCACCCAGAGTTTTGAACATTGCTTAAATGTCACATTTCATTTTACTGCAAATAAGTAAAGACAGTGGACAGGATGCTTTGCAGTGTAACAAATACAATCTAGCAGAAGCAGAAGCTTTCACAGAAGTTGGCTGTTTGTGAAATTACTATTACATCTGGTCATCTCGAAGCTACAAGCTGGATGTGCAGCACTCCAAGAAAAGGAATTCCACATTTTCATTTTTGCATATACCTAAATCCCATGTCTGGCACAGACAAAGTCCCTAAAATGTTTCTTAATTTTTTATTTTTTTTTTTATGGAAATATGAACTGTAGTAATATGCAGTAAAACACTGTGTTTCTGTATTAGCAGTGATGGGTGCTTTTCTTTGGTCACCCAGTTCTGTTAGGGTTTTCTTCCACATGCATGTGCTTCATAGCAGGCTATAAGTACATTAAGACTATAATGGAATTATCATATGAATTGGCTTTCATTTTTGTCCATCTAGGAACTCTGTCAAAATATTATATGTCCAAGAACTGGCTAGACTAGAAACAACAATCCCATCTAACCCAGCTTCCAGAAGAAAATTGCTAGCTGTGTTATGCTTATGAAGGAAAATTCTGAGACTTCATCAGCAAATTCTGAAGTTTTGCATGGTAAGAAGCTAATGAATATAGCAGGTAAATTAACAAAATAGTATCGCTTCTCTATACAATGACAACTATTCAGGTTGTGGGATTAGTGTGATGCAGTTTCTAATCTTGTTTACTAAAATAGAAAAAAATTAAATATGAAACTTTTCTCCATATGGTCCTGAAACAAGTGAAGAAATAGTTGTAGGAGGATAGGCTGAAATTGGTCTGTTTGGCTAGTGGCTTTTCTTTTTTTCTTTTGCTTTGAACTTAAAAGGAGAAAAGAAGATAATAATAAAAAAGAGGTTGTCAGAAAACTGGTGTCCTTTCCTTTGGGAACCGTATCTTAGATTAATCTTAGATTAATAATGCGATTATCTCAGATCGTATTTGATTAATCATCTGAAAAATGGTTTTTGCAGTTATAATAGGAGGGATAAAAATAGTGACATAAACTTAAGAATAGCAATTTTTAAAAAGTATAGTAGTTGGAAATATTAATTGGCTTTTTGTGATCACCTTTTACAGCTCATTTGAACAGTGTATCTGCTGAAGTGCATACCAGCAACAGTGTCTTCAATACTACTTGAACATCCTGCCATCTGATATAGAATCATTACAAATTAATGGAGGAGCTGGCCAAAAACTCTGAAGAGAATATTATCAGTTATATTATTTTGTAATTCTACAAATTTATGGAAGGAGCTCCAAGGACTTGCTAACAATAATTAACTCTCTTTCTACCACTGCAGCATTAGTACACATATTAGCCTTATTTATCTGTGTGAAAACCTGATCTGTCACTTTCATAGGCTGGGATGAAACAAAGAAAGTGGCTTTTTTTTTTTCTCCAACAGTCATTTGTTTGATTTTGTTTGGGCCAAAGTATTTTAACAAAGATGAACCAACTCCACTAACAGTAGCAACATCCAACTCTAAAAACATGTTAACAGTTCTGCTCTGATTTACAATTTCAGTCCTTCTCTGAAAGACACCATTCCCTCTAAGGATATGCTCTGCACTTGTTATGATTCCCTAATGTGGCTTATACTCACAGGAGTTCTTAACAAATTGTGCAAGGTCAGTCAACAAGTCAGTTGAAGAGGTGGAAAAATCAGTGCTTTTGATTTCCGCTCCCCTTCTTCCACCAACTATTGGACTATCATAAAACACAGACCATTTCAGGCTTTTTGCGGGGGAAGGGGAACATGACGGCTTCCTTTTCAGTCATCAGAAAACACTTTAAAGAATTGGTTTCTCTAGCAACAGGAACAGGAGAAAAAAGAAACTATCATAAGTTTTTTCCCCACCTACTCATTTTTTTTTTAATGTGGTAAAGCAGATGGCTTGGATAATGCAGGTACTACAGATTCTGATTTCTTGACTGTAGACAGAAACATAAATACAGAAGCATATGCACTCTGCTGTGCTCAGTAACACTGTAAGAGTTAATGAGTTCAGAGTTCATACTTCTTTTAAGTTCTATACATCTGTATCGACAAATGCCATTATTTATTGCTAGGGCAACACTGATGGCAGAGCTCACTGTGTGTGGAAAACCAACGCTAGCCAGCCAAATACTTGCCATATCCTCTACTTTGCCTGACAGCCATGCTGGCTCCATGAAGTGACAATTTACATCTTTGACAGTCATACAGTTTATTGACCTGGTGAAATACTTTCTGTTAAGGTGTTGTAAATCGGTCAGTACGGCAGATATATAATGTCAGAGGACTGAACCTTTTGCCTTTTCCAAGAAAATTAAAAATGGCTTAGCGATCTCTGCTTCAAGATGATAGGAAGGAGATTATTCTTTTTATGACTGTGCTTGGCCCATGGCTAAAATAGGGAAGTACTCCCTGTATTTCCTCCGCTGCCACAACTTTGAGTGGTATGTGGACAGAAAACAAAAAGGTTCTCTTCAATAATATGCTGTGGACCACATGCCCCTTTTCTGCTGAAGTTGCTGACACTGGTACTGTATAGACAATAGTCTTGTCTGCTCTACAGTAACTCAGCCAGTGCTTCGAACTGCAGGAATAGCCTCAGCATTGTGTACTTGGTTTTGACGCAATGTGCTTGTTACTTTGGTGAGCAATGTGCAGGAGTCAAATCAGAGCAGTGACAGTATCAGGATCTGGGCTGCTCTCAGCATTCAGTTTCCATCATTTATGGTTCATGTATTTGCAAGCAAATAGTGCCAACGCCATTATCAGGCAATTTTTGATAGCCGCAGTGCTGCCGGTATCTCTGCAGCAGACCTACTGGGAGAACCATAATGGAGAGGAAGAGGACATAAAGGAATATAAAACCATTTTTCTGGCTCAGTTTCAGTCAGGGCAATACCATTTCCAAGATTTCCAGACTTAAAATTAATTGTTAGGAGAGGACTGTGCTGCAGATGCTAGGCAGCCAGTCATGGCTCATGACAATGGGCACTTAGGAAGCTGTGTGAAGCTCCCACAGGTCTGCTGAGTCATCACTTCAGCATCTCCCACGCTGGTCAGAAGCATGTGAACACTGTTGCCTGAAAGTCATCAGTCAGCAGCTATTTTAGTACGAATAGATGGGTTATCTGGGCTGTTGAGACAGATGTTTATTTTTAACTTCTTGCTGTCCTCAGGAAGCTGTGGAATGTGCATGCGTGGAGGTTTCCGCTTTGCCCTTGGCCACACAGTGCAGCCCATCCCACGCTCATTGATCCTTCTCAGGAAAGACTACTCAATTTATGAACTAAAAAGGATATTTTTCTTGTTTGTTCCTGTGTCCAGTTCACTATCTTCGTAGATTTGCCAATTTTTATGATGGTCAATACTATAGGGATGTGCAACCTTTTTCCATCTAATGAAAAATATTGATTTTGTTCCAGAGTGACTGTAATGAACATCAAAGGAGCTAAAAAATCACAGGATTTCAGAAAAAAAAAAGAAGATATATTTTCCTGAGTGATGAAGACTTTGAATTGAACAATTGGGTGGAAAAAATGAACTTGTTCACTAGTGTCAGAACAGCTGCAGAACAACTGCAGTGGGTGCTTTGGGGAGATCAAAGGGCAGATGGTGAAGTTCTGTGACAAGGGAAGAGGCTGCTGAACTGAGTTTGTCTCAGTTCATAACTGCACAGTGTGCATGGTACACCATCTATGAAAGAAATGGACAAGGCATCCCAGTGGACTGACAAATGGTCTTTTAGGGTCCTGAGAACAGCCAGTGATGATTAAGGTATATATTAAACGTGTGCCAATGGGACTCCATGGAGGCTTCTGGGCTGTAGACCCTCAAGAGCCACACTAGTGAGCATGAGAAAGGTGGAGGTTAACTTAGGAGAGGACTGGAGAAGGTCTCTTTTCACTTCTGAAAGCCCATTTGCTCCAGAGCAGCTGCTAGAAAAGAGATGTCTTCTAACAGGATAACAGGAGATAATTTTTAAATGTTTACTGTGACATTATGTGCATTGTTTATTTTATGTTTTGTGTAGCTTTTAATGAATTTATTTACAGAAAATATAAAAAATAATTTGATGAAATATTTCATGCAGTCATTTAAACATATGATGTGTCTCCTCATGCAGTATATTTTACTTTTTAGTCTTATTATAACTTTCCATGTTGAATTTGAGGACAGAGACAATGTTTCAACTGGTATTGTTTCTTATTAAAAATATTGAAGCTTAAAAATCATTGAAGTCTTATTCTTAAGTTCTGAAATCCTGAAGTCTTTCGTTATGTCAGACTTGTCTAGGGAAACTTTTAGAAAATACATTTCCTCTGGGTAAAGCCATTTTTTAAAAGCAAAAGTTCAAGCTCAGTTGTGTCATGAACTGCAAATAAGAAAGTGTTAGAAGGAAAATCAAGGCTAAAGGAAAGTTGAGGCAACAGTGAAATAATTTGAAACGACAATTTCAAACTCCTGTGCTATTATTCTTGCCCTTTAGAGTATTTTATTAAAAATAAATGTAATTTTCTGCCTTAAAGCTTGCAACTATATGATTTAAAAATATTTAAGTTTAATTATCCTTTAGAAAGCTTGAGAGGTATAATACTGGGACAGCAACCCAGCTGGAGCAAGACTGTTTGAAAAGTGGATGTCAGAAACTGTTTCTGATTGCTGGTGGAAGAAGCTGTGCTAGTGACACTGAAGACACAGTGGCACAAGAAAAGTTGTTTGTTTTGTTTTGTTTTTTTTTTCAATCCTCCATCTCTCTTCTCTGTGCCCTGCTCTCCCCACTGTAATTTTAAGCTGCCATTCTTACGTGTATTGAGAACCTATAGAGAAGATAAATGTTTTTTATGTTGCCTCATGTGCTTCTTGACACCATGATACGCTATCCCTCGATGCACTGCAGCAGTGTTTTGCCGAGGGTTGTTGGTTTGAATGGTGTGACAATGCTCTCTGAGTCCCACAAGATGCACTGGGTTAGTGCTCCCCACTCACCTCGCCTTTCATCACTGGGCACATACAGAGAGTGGGTGGCCTGGTAGCTCTGAGCTGAAATGCTAGCACCCCCACAGGGCACTTTTACTTCAATTTCTATTTTCTTTTATCCCTGCAGATGTGTACAAAAAGTTCACAACTTTAAAGACTGACAATAGCTTATATTTCTGACTTACTGATATGATGCAACTTATTTATCTCCTAATGGCATTCAGCCAGCTTTTTTGTCCATAAAAATGAATTAAAATAGGGTGGCAATCTTGTGCTTAGTATTTGAAAGTGTGACTGTAAATTTTGCCATGTATGTGGAATGGTGTATGTAAGCATGGAATGCACGTATGTGAGGTGGAATGCTTCTAGAGGCAGATAATAAAATGACATGAAAGCTGTAGTGTCCAAAAAAGGTAAAACTATGAGATAGACTGTAGCCATTTAAACAGTATCTGTCATTCATCGTATTTAACATTCTTCACCCACGGCCTGACACAGCCATGTTTCCATGATAAGGTTTTATAGCATGAACATGTGTGCAAAGGATGTGGGGAGTGAATTCAAAGGGAAGACTTGCAACGTGGGCTGGGGGGCTGTGACCATCTCTGGCAGAGGTCTGAGGGTGTTCGAACACACACATGGAAACTGATTTGGGACAGAGTTCCCCACTGCTGTTGATAGTTTTGCTAGGTGGGAGCAGGCATGAAACTCAGAAATGGCAGCTCCTCAGATGAAATGACACCTAGTGTGCACTAAAGAAGTAAATAAAGCTGAGTGAATGTGACAGCATACAGTATCCTTTTTTTAAAAATAAACACTCGACTCTGATGAATGGAGTTCAGGTGAGCAATTCACTGTTTCATGCATTCCTCCACAAACTGCTAGTGCTGGTATCTACAAAGCTGGATGCCCACGCTGTCCAGAAGCTGGATATACGAGGCTGTTTCTGGTCTTCCCATCTGTCCTGCATCGGCCTTGGTTCTTGTGCTGCTTTTAGGTTTTACTTCATCTCTGTTTGCAGAGGTCCTGGTTTCCTGAACTGCCACCAGCTATGGGTGCTGATGCTATGTCTGCTTTTCCTATCTGCCATGGGGCTAAATTCTGGTCAAAGCCTTGTGCTATTGGCCTACAATATAGTAATTTCTTGTGATGCTGGAGTTTCCTGGAGAGGACATCTGAAATTTTTCTGCATCAATTACTATCTTATTATTATTGGTTTCAATATCAAGCAGCTGATATAGTAGTGATGGCTTTCAAAAATGTCTTTGTGATAACAGTATATCCTCAGGAATCCCTGAACCTTCATTTCTTCTTCCTGGGCAAAGAGATCCTTACCCTGCAGCAGACACCAGTAGTGCTGGCTGCAGATTGTGGATGCTGAGTGCAGGAGCGGGTGACTATGCAGGGAGTGGCAGTGACTTTACCAGCACTTAGACTGGGAAGAGTCCTTGGTGTGGCACAGCAGTACTATAGCATCAGGTAAGGTCAGCTGGGCAGGGGGATCTTCCCTTGTGTGTAAAAGGCAGACAGAACACAACTACGCCAACACACTACGTGTATAATGGAGAAATTATATTTTACCACCACCCATGGGGAATTATATAAAACCACACCAGAAATGGTGTAAACATGAAATCCTGAGACTCAGAAAAACATTTACTTAGTCTCAGAATTTCATCGCTCATGCACACAGATTATTTCAGGGCAAGAAATAATCTGGGCATGATTTTTAGTATGTAGGAAAAAAGAATTGGTCACAGAGTATGCCTATATATGTGTGTACACACACACATACTAAAAGCAGCAACAATTTATTTTCTGTTGAGGAAATCCAAAATGACTGAAACTTTCAAACATAAAGCCAAAAATACAGTATATGCTAAATAATTCTAAAAAGGACAAAACCCATCTACTGCATGATGGGAGGAAAACTCCATGGGGTAATATTTTCCTCCTGTTCACTTCCCTGGAAAGAAATCTGTTTAAACATATGTGAAAATGTTATGTCAGACACTCTAAGGAAACAAACATAAAACTCCTTGTATATACATAATTTCCCAAGAGAGAGAAATCAACTTATCTTACAAGTAACACATCTAAAACCAATACACCTGTATGAATTAAAGGAGTTTATTAAGATGTTAGTGGTTTACAGTTACAAGAATAATGCTGGCTAATTGTGTTTTGAAGAGATTTTTAAAAGTCAGGAAAAGAAGGAAACCACTTTAAGATATCTTCTATTTGAAAACTAATTGTTTTCATAAAATGTAACTTACATTAGCTGCAACTACATCTGTCACTGGCGTCTTTGCTTGTTTCGTTTGTTTGGTTGGTTTTGTCTTTTTTTTTTTTTTCCTGTATATATTTAATCTTTTCTCTGCTGCAGTATGAAATACCCACAAACACAGCCTGGGGAATTGACTAATTATTTAGTGACAGCAGTAAAGTGGACTAGGGATAGAATATTATCACATGAACAGGTCGAGCAGCTTTAAAGATGGGACTATTTTTATTTAAGTTATATTACATTTGGTTTTCTTTATGAACTGCACAAAGTACAATATGTTCAGACAGAATGTCACTCTAAAGCAGACAATAGCCTTTTAATAATTCAGTCTCTATCAGAAGAACTCAAGATCAAACCTGACCTTATTTCTCAGATTAAAGATGTATTTCATGGACTCTCTACATGCTTGTTAGCCAATCACCAATTTCTGCTTTCCAAAAAGAGGGCATTATAGCAAAAGGATGAGAGGAAAGTACCTAAGAGGCAATGTTAGAAATACATTGATTGTTATACCTGAGGTGTTTTTTTAGCTTGACTTCCCAATGAAAAAAGGCTTATGCAATTGTATCTGTAACTTTCAAACCCATTAGATAACTTCAGTTTCATCTGAAATAGGAACAAGAGGCTTCTACTAATTTTATATATGTATAAAAATCTGCATTGGAGTAGAGGAAAAGGAAGCAATTTCAATGAGGAAACACATCAGCCTGTGTTCAAGAATAGTGCTTTCTGTCCAGTGTGCCAGTTGCCTAACAACATGCTCATACAGGCTGGCCAGTTGGTATGTATGGATCATGGTACAAGATGTGGCATGGGCTGCCTTTCATTCATCCAGGGAAAAAGAGACAGAAGGATGGGGTGGAGCAGTTAAGAAAGCACTGGAGAAAAACATGTGGGAACACAGAGCAGCACACACCCGTGTTAGAACTGCTGCTCGTAACACAATTTGCTTTTACTGCAAACTGTTCTCTATGATGATGCTGTTACATCCATCTCCAGTGGTATTCCTTCCACTGGGGCCATATATGGTGAGATTCATTGCACTACCCACCTACAGTTTACTCTTCTAATCAAGCTATCTGTATCCTTTTATTTAAGTGAAGGTGGATAGGGAGTCTAATTCCATGGGGTCACTCATGATGTCTATCGAAGGGTGAAATGAATTGCCTTCTGAAGAAGCCACTCTCCATCCTCCTGATAGAGGACATCTAAATGACTGGTTTAGACTTCACACCTTTGGACAGCTGACTTCAGCTAACATAATTGTGATATCAAATATTCTATCTACCGATGAACATCTTCTCTTCTTGCTCAATATGGCTGGAAAGAGAAGATCCCTACACTTGCAAGAAGGCAACCAAAGGACCCTGTTTTTCTGCAATCTTTCCTTAGAGAAGCAAAAAGCCTCCTAGATGTCTAATGAATAATTACAAGGAAACATAATGATCACAGATAATTCCATTTGATTTTTATGCTGGTTATACTGCCAGAAATTGAAGTGTGTGGGAGTAGTTAAATTAGGAGTTTATATGATTGACTGGAAATTAAACAGCCAGTCTTTTAAATGGGAGGAGGATTCTCTCCACATATTTTTCTGTTTTCTATAAGAGAGGCTGAACAGTGCAATGATAAAGTTTGCAGTTAATATAAGTGTATCAGCACAGCTGCAAAATACTAGGCCAGTCAAATGTAGTGGTGATTCAGTGAGTAACAGAAGGATAACAACATGCAATGAAGTGCATGTATACTCCACCGATGGGTGAAATGATAGGTAAAATTTAATGTCTGTAAGTGTAAAATAAGAGAGTGTAGACAATTGTTGAACAAACTCAGAAATAGGTCCTGTCCATACACGAATGGGGGGAGAACTAGAAAAAGGATTTCTAGTCTTGGGAAATGGCAACTGCAAGGGAAATGTGAGAAGACAGGAAGAGGGTTCGTAAGCAACAACAACTCAGCTTTTCTCACAGAAGAAGAAATATGGTGCCTCTTGAGAAAGAACTAAAGAAAACACCTTTTTTTTGCTGAGCAGATCTAATGAAGCCGTGCAATTCTTCCATGGGATCTGTGGAGGCCAAAAGCACAAACAGGTTACAGCAGTTATTAAATGTAACATGTCCAACACAGTCCCTTAAACACTGACTGATGCAAGCTGAGGGGCTACATCCTGACCATCCTAGCCTTTCTTGTGCAGTGCAGATTTTTCCTGGGGTTACTCACTGCTGCTTACTGCCAGAGACAGGTCGCCAGATAGGTAATGCTGTGGGCTGAGCAGCTACAGGTCTCATGGTCTGTACATTAATAAAGCTGGAGGTATCCTACAGGGATGACATCAACTACCCAGAAGCATTCCAAGCAATCCTGCTGCAGCTCACCAGATGCATGTCATCACTCTTCAACACTTATTATTATAACCTGTGTCAGATTTTCCAACTTGAGTTACTGAAGTTACTGAAGGCAAATGCAGTACTGCCTGGGGAAGCAAACAAACAAACCTGAATATCTGAAAATCTGCAGGATAAGTGGATCCAGGAATACTTTAGCTTTCACCTCTGCAGGCCAAGAAACTGATTTTCATGGATAATAAACTTAGTAGAAGAGTGGGTGTTTATATGAGCTCCAGGAACCTCTGTGAATGGGAACATATCCATGAGAATGTTAGAAGTGACAAATAATGTAAAAAGTTATTTTGACTTTTAAATTTTCAGCTATTTAATCAATAGCTATTTTCCTGTGTTTGTATTTGGCATTGAATTGTTAGATTCACCTTCCAGCACAAAATTATAGCAGAAAGCCTTATGATCGATATGGCACTGTCTAAATTGTGAGAATGTTTAGTTACACCTAGCGATCACATCATGTTCCTATGTCCCTGTTATTAGACACCATATTGCTATTGCTGCATCTTAAAATGCTAAGCGTGGTACAGTTTCTAATTTCTTTCCAATTTTATATATTGTAGGCAAAATGAAATCACATGAAAGGGATGAAAGGATTGATTGAGCACATAAATGAGATTGAATGCGTGCTATATAGTCTTTCACCTTCATGGCTTTTTCAAAAAAGTACATAGTTCCCCCAGTTAAAGACTATATAAATGCTGCTTTTAATAGCCCTTGGATAAATAGGACTATTGAGGCAATCATAGGCCTGAAGACGCCTAGATTACATGCTGGAGTTCCCCAGTTAAGAGACAGGGGTGAATGTTTCTACTCTCTGAATAAGAATACCCTGCAGAAGATCATGTTATTTCTTCCCTTACTGGGTTTTCTCCAGGTACCTCAGCATGTCTCATGGGACTCTTAACAGCTGGCACTGGTCTGATTCATGTACTTTCACAAGTTCTTCACATTCTCACAGTAGGGTGTTTTGTAGGTATATTAAATTGCAGGAAGAAGGATATAAATACAACTTAATACATTTCATATGTATTCACAATGACAAGATGATGTGCACTTACAGAGCAGCTGTGAAAATGCAAGTTTGGTTCCAATAATTATACCTGCACCTATGAAGAAGAAGTTCTAATAATAGGGTAGAGTTTTCCATCGTCTTTTTGAAGAAAAGTAGACAGCAGGATGACAGAAAGTTTATAAATTCTTGGGAAATGTTTTTTGCATATATTGTCCAAGCAACAGCAGCAGTGTTGTGGTAAACACACTCATGCTGTGTAATGTGAATTTCTGCCTGGGTTCACTACAAATTTTCACAAATGACAGGTAAGAATTTGTTTTTCTTGTTATTGCTGAAATATGCAAGTTTCTCTACCAAAGAGAGCATTACTTTACTCCTCTATACTCAGCTATACTAGTGAGGTTTAGAGTAGTTAGTGTATCATTTTAGTTCTTAACAGCTCCATGAGTAGCAGTTGTGTGAAGCTGTAACAGACTTTCAGCTCTCTTGTTTGCCCTGATACATCTTTTCCTTATTGATAAGGTTAAAATTCAGTAACCTGGCCCCTGAATTGAAGCATCTCTGCCTTTCGTTATGAAATTTTAATTTACTGAGCAATGTAGTAAGTCGGACTAATTGGGACTATGAGAACATAATATATCTCAAAAGTGAACCATTCACACTCAAATACCAACCTCTGTCTAAGTCTCCCTCTAAGTCTAAAACCTTCATGAGAACTGTTTCCTTGTAGGCATTTGTGCATTGTCTGAGATGCTGAGACTCTGAGATGGGATCTCTCAGCATGGTGGTAACGTAGGTACTGACAGATAAATGTTTGCATGGGATACTGCAGCTTACCTGGATTCTGTTGCCAGCATTTTACGTTTTCTTCTGTCACTTAGCAGCAAGAGTATGTCATGGGGGTTAGTGTTTTTTGATCAGGTACTTTAAATTAGACTGCTAAAGCCGTGTTTCAGCTTGGAAGTCTACATTTTGTTTCTGAGATACCTGGATGTTTTTGAAAATTCTCAGTGCCTATTCTGTGATGAGCTGTAACCTGACCAAAGTATCTCGTAAAACTGTAATATTATTCTTTAATGATACTCACAAACTTCAGTGCCTCTCTTCCTTGCACTTAAAATTCTTACCATTTTTATTTGATTTCAAAGTTTCTAATAAAAAAGCCCATTAGTAGTAATGGTCCCTTGAAGCATTCAGCTTCAGATTTCACCCAGCTACAGACTGGTATTGTTAGGGATTTTGAGTGCTGCTGAGTAACAGTGCAAAGTGCATTTCTCAGTATCAAATGTCTGAGAGCATCTGATAGGACTCACAAAAATGGGCATAGGGATGAGTGAAATTGTTTTAATTCAATTACTCTAAGGAGCAGAATCAATACAAACATCCTTTCTGCTGAGACAACGAGGTAGAGAGTGACCATCCACCTCACAAATCTTTGCTGTGATTTCGACCCTTTCATTTTATCTGTTTGTGCAACTGTAAGAGTGAGATGTGTCAATTTTGACTGGGAGCATTCTGCCATGAAAGTATCTGACTTGAAAAAAAAGGCATCTGTGCTTCTGCAGACTTAAAATAGAGATCTCGTTAGGCTGAATTTAAAGTTTGCAGCCTAGTCTGTAATACCTGCAGGGACTTGGAAAGTCTGGAAATTTATTGCCAGCAAGGAAGAGAAAAGAGACTAAAAAAAACCCTAGCTAACTTCAGAGAGCAGGGAGGAAATTTTAGCCTTAATATAGCCAGTGACTTCTGTGGAGTCAGGCCTTCAGCTCTTCGCATTCCTTGAGGGAAATGCGTTCAGGGTCAGCTCTCCAGGACTTTTCCCAGGTGCTCATCTTTGGGCAGCTCAAGAAGTCTGAGCCCAAGCTCTGGTTTCAGGCAAGTTCACTGATCTCACAAGGGAACAAAAAACCCCCATGAATTCTCCGCTGAAGGAAACCACTTAATATTTTTATATATAAGCACAGAATGATGTGTATATTTTTTAAAATTACTTTTTCTGCATTTTTATAGATGAAAGGAAAATGCTCTCAGCCTCCCCTCTCAAAGGATGCAAATCTACAGCTCTTCATATCAACTGTCGCCTCTCAGCTGTATATGCCATGTCATAACTTCTGACAACAGTCATATCAACACTGCAAGATATTGGTGTGACACATGGTAGAGCAATGTGTCAACAGGGGAGTCTGAGCAAATGTCTGTAGAAATATTTCATAATTCACAGAGGTAAAAAAAAGAGAAGGATGTAGAATAAACTCATTTACCTCCAGATAGCTTAGTGTTTGAATAAAGGGCTTCATCTGGGTAGACGGATTCAGCTCAGGTGAGTATTTATGTCTGTGATGTGAGAAGTAAGTGGTATTGTTCGGATAAGAGCCTGTTTGGATGCGAACTTGAAGGATGAACCAGGCTGGAGTAGGCAGTGTGCGACTCCTGGAAGAACTGACTCCTCCTACCCCATCACTCATGTTCAATTAAAACCCTAATGGCAGGGCGGCAATTAGTGCTGGGCTGGGAGAATGGGGCAGCCCGAGCCCTCGTGGCTGATCTAACCTTCTCCATTTGAAAATCAATCATCTAAACTGCTGGCATTTTTTAGTTCTACAGATCAGTTCCAAATTTGAGCTTTCATATTATTCTGATTTACTTATTCAAATATCATTGCTAACAATATATCTAACTTTGTTAGGGTTGATGTGGCTAGCAGGAGAGAAACTTTTTAGATTAATGAGACAAATGAAATGGGTGGATGCTTATTCAGGTACACGCTGTCTGATGCTAGTCCCTGCTTCTCCTTGGTTTTCCAACTTTTCACTCAAATTGTGATGATACTAATGATACTAATTTTATAATTTAGGTGAGTTTGCTCTAGCATCCTTTGTATATATGGCATATCATCTATAGTGACAAATAGTGTTTTCTCCTGTGGGTTTTTTTTTAGTATTTTTTGTAAGGTTTTGGTCTTAATTCTGTTTTAACACCATCATGGTTCCAGTGTACTTTCCATATCTAGTAATTGTCTTTTTAACTCCCTACTCAGACTGCTTCTCATGCATCAGTGTCAAACTTGCTTTAAGAGCAGTAGATGCGGCATGACAGCAGATTACTGATTGCAGTGTTCTTTGTGAAAGCGGCAAATCCTTGTGACCCCACTGACCTCCCTCTGCAACCTCATGATTTAGTCTTTGACCTTTCTGTATTTCCCTCCCTTCCCCCATAAAGAAAAACTGCTACTGATGCTGCTGCATGATATAGTTCCCCAAACTTTGTATATCTCACAGGGTTAACTTGCAATTTCTGGGTATTTTAAAGTATCCTTTATTTATATTAATAAAATCTGCAGGTAGGCTTATAAACTGAATAATACTGAAATGATTCCTGTGGCACTATTGATCACAGAACATGTGCAAGAAAAATCTCTTCATATATTTGTTTATACAGAGGTGAAAAAAGGACTTGTCCCTTTGAAAATTAAGGATCATGCACTGGTGCTAGCAGTTCTGTCAATATTCTCATTTTTGCAGGGAAAGCAGGAAAGAGGCAGTTACAATGCAAATGGATGTAACCCTTGAGTCTAAGGGAGAGGCACAGATCTACAAGCGGGGCAGTATCAGACTCAAAGAATTTGGTTTGTAATTGGCCTGATGGATACATTTGGAAGTTTTTTATGAAGGATTACACAGAATCTTAAGGAATGTTGCAAAATAATGCCCTTTGATAACTGCATTACTAAAAAATAAGAAAGATAGGGTTATTTTCAGAGATTGCTCCTGATACAATGTGATAGCAGAATTACAGCTGTACATGAAGAATTTTCCGTAGAACAAAAAACTAATTTAGGCTTCAAAAGTATTATTTGATGAAATTTTAAGGTCTGAAGCCCAAAATCCCAAACTTCTTTATCAAGGATCAAAAAAGGTATCAGAAACTGATTACAAATTGAAAAGATAAAAAGTTTGCTGGGGGGGTTGTATATTGCCAGACTGGCAAAACCAGAACCACAGAACTAAAGAGTTTAAAGACCATAATAAGAAAATATGTATTGACTTCCTGCTAATATTCATTCCAAAACCAATGAATTATAAATTAAGTTAAATGAACTCATGTTGATATGTCAGGTTATGCGACAATACGAGAGAAAATAAAATTAATTCTGAGATGCACATTGTGGCTTGCTGTCACAGCTGAAGATAAGGATCATCTAAAAGTATCTGACAGGTCTATGCCTGAATGGGGAGAGTTGCCTGGAACATTAAAATTGAGGATAAAAAGGACTGGCAGAACTGTGGAGGGAGAACTCATGACATCTTACAAGCTGAAAGGGCATTCATTCTTTAAATGTACACTATGTTGGTGGGAATTTGAAGAGGTCTTCATAAGGCAGATGTTTCATTGGCAGACACTTTGGTTCTGAAATGTCATCTTTCTTGTGATTATCAGTCAAGAACATAAGAGATTACAATAAAACACCACATCCACTGATCTGGATTCCCAGTAGATCTGATTTGTTTATTGAGAAGGGTAAAAAATCCTCCAGTCCAGATGCAGAAAAGGCATTTCTTTATTGCTTCTGGGAGACAGACTGAAGTGCATTCACATTTCTTCAAAACCAGTAAATATACATGCTTTTGACCCAAATAATTAGATGAATAAATTCTTGCAAACACAAATGTTATTTTATTCTCAAATTAATTTCTTAAATTTATGTTGAGATTTTTATTTTCTTCATAAATTGGCATGATAGGCTTTTGAAACAGAACACAGGGAACTCACAGTGTTATCAGTATGAACCTGGCCCTGGTCCTAAACTGTTAAAGTATGCCTGGATTTTGCCCTTTGGGTGTTGGAAACCTCTTTATTTATTTCTTTTTAAAAGATGAAACCTGCACATGGTTTTGTTTTCTCTCTGTTAGCCAACTTCAGGAGGTAAATATTCAGAATGGCACAGATGGATTTAGATTATTGATTCCTTCTAGTTGAATGTGAGGTTAAATTCCCTAGTCAGTGAATTACAAATCTCCTCCTAGGATTTTTCTTTCTAGCACATCATGAACATTTTTTGGAACTGGAAATTTTATCTGAGTTGGATATATCATACCAGTAATTAATGATTTCCAGCTTTGATACCCTTCTTTCTCTTCTTTCATTTATACTACCAGTCACAGAAGAAGAACAAATATTGCACCAGAGATTTAATGCAAGTGAAACATCTAATTCTTATGGCATCCTTCAAACAATCCATATACATGGCTAAACCTGGTTGCTAGGTACTGCCTTGGTTTATACTGCTATTTTAACAGTCTTTGCTCAAAACCAGAACTGTTGCCAATCTGTTATATTTAGCCAACTTTTGTGGTTCAGACTGCAGTATTTTAAAACAATGTTTGGGTGGGCCTTATTTATTGTGTCTGACAGAGAGGAAAAAAACCCTAGAGAAATAGGTGATATTTCAATTTTCTTTTTTTTTTATTATTTGACGTAGGGAAACTACCAAGGCAAATTTTTATGCTGAAATATGTAAGATAAAACTTAATCATGGTAGATGGCAGTACAGTTTGCATACCTAATATCTCCAATACCCCACCTGTGGCTATCCGTCATTCTTCCTGACTGACAAACTAGACATTTGATATCAGCTAATATTAGAAACTCATTCATCTATTAATAAGTTTTCTTTGATTGTATTTAATAGCAGAACAGATTACACCGAATGACAGTGTACAAACTCACCAGGCTTATCTTAAAACAAACAGCATTAAGATGCAGCAATTAACGTAGAAAGTTGTTTTCAACCACATGCCTCTCTGAATTTCTTTAAAGGGTTTGAAAGAATTACTGAGTTCAGTGTTACTTGTTATAAATAATCTATTTATACCACATTCAATGCCAAGTAAAATTTTCAGCTCAACTATAGGCAGCATCCAGGAATCCTGTAGACTCCAAGGCCAAGGCAGCCCCTCTGGCACAGGCTAGATCTGTGCTTCTCAATCTGCCTGTAACACACCTTCCCTTCCAAGGCATGTAGGCATCTGCACCTCTTCTCCCTTCACTTGTCCTCCAGGTGGGGGGAATTTGGGGATGGGCTGTGGAGCAGGTAGAGGAGGCAGGTACAAAGGCAGAGAGGGTGGAAGCAGTTGGATGGGGACAGGGACAGCACATAGAACCAGCATAAATGAGATCTGCTGGTTCCTGGGAACCTTTGAGAAGTCATAGGCCAGTAGAATTACAGAATTATTTGGATTGGAAGGGACCTTTAAAGATCATGCTGTCTATCCCTTTTGCTGTGAGCAGAGATATCTTTCACTAGATCAGGTTGCTCAAAGCACCATCCAGACTGACCTTGAACACTTCCAATGATGGGGCATCCACAACTTCTCTGTTCCAGTGTCTCATGACTTTCATAGTCCCTGGGGCCCCTGTAACTTCAACATTCACCTTTCCTGGGGAACCTCCTAAGACATAGCTGTAGGATCAGTGGAAACCCAGACTATCCCAGTAAAGTCTTCTCATAGATGTTCCTTCCTCCAAGTTGCTGGCTGCCCCAAATGTATAATCTTGGGGATGATTTTTCCCTCTCCATTTCAAGGGAACCTTGTCAGTGCACTTCTCCCAGATCTGGTCATGAACAAGCAAGGCTGGATAGAAAATACATAGTCCTTAGATAATCACTGGGATAAAGTAATTAATTGTTCATGGCAAATTTACGCAGGAATTGGTTTTCTACTAACCCTAGTGGAAGTCTGATTACCCTCCTGACAATAAAAACTGTAAATGTAAGAGGAAATTACATACACAGAATATAATGACCTTATCTGAGAGGAAAATCCTAGCCTCAAGGAAGACAGTGGCAGCTTTACCATAGAACTCAGTGGAGACAGGATTATACTTGTAGTTATGTCAAGAATCTGTCATAAGTATTATTTTTTTAAGGCATCATTGGATATTTAATTAGAGCAAATGTAGGAACTTTTATTGTATGATTAAAAAAGAAGGAAAAATGTCACTAGGCTGAGAGTTGTATTAAGGTTGAATAGTTATATTCCACGTGTCCAAAAGGTAAATCCCCTGGGTGAGTGATATTTAATAATGTTTAGAGGGTATTATCTTTTGGAAAATCTAGCTGCTACAGAATCCTCCAGCAAATCCTTTCAGCACAGTGTCCAGAATATTCTTGTTTTTACTGAACATGGAAGTCTTAGATGTAAAGAGCCAAGTAAAAGAAGAGTATCTTAAATGTGTTGGCATAGGCTCATATTTAAGGCCTGATCTGACAAACAACTTAAGTGTATTTTCAACCTCAGGCACGTTGATTGTCTTAGCAACTTCATGCCTGGCTGAAAGGAATATTTAGGCAGTACAAAATAACAGCCTGATTTGCAAAAATTATGGCCTCTTAGCATGCCATATTTCATTAGAGTGAAAGGTACCAAGAAATGAAATGGAAGTGGGAAAAGAAAATTGGAGGACTTCAGCTCATAAAGTGAAAATATAATCAAAAAGTGTTTGAACTATACTGTTCAAAGAATAAAACACAATTAGAAAGTGACATTTAAACAAAGATGTATTTTGTCCACGGTAAATATTTGTACATGTTTGATAACTAAAACCAGAAGAGGAAATATAATTAACAAAGACCTTCTGGATGGTATGTCAGGAAGACCGAAGAGGGTTTATTTTCACTCTTTCCATCTCCTCCCAGATTAAGTTCCTGTCAGCTTCTCCTGACCGCTCGACCCAGCTCATTTCACTTCATCCTTCAAGGCTTTGGTCTCACTCTTCTATTAAGGAGACAGAAAAGGTTTACTCCAGAGCCTGACAGTACCATTGTTTATGTGGTCTTAACACTTGGTGTTCAATCATGTACAAAATCTTCCTCCTGACACTGCACTTGGAGGCTTTGCCAGCTTTGGGGGGGAAGCCACAAGGATTAGGTGTCAAACCTGAATCTCAAAATTTGACATCTTATCCTTCCTCCTTCAATAGTAAAATATCCATTTTATACAAGTTATTGTCCATCACAATTCAGCCAGATTCAGAAAAGAGCTGTCTTCAGTGGAGGTATTCAGGAACAGCATTTTGGAAATCCTGCACAAAGATGTTTGCTTTCTCTGCAGTTAGGGACAGGGATGATTTAAGGAACAGTATACATTTTTCCTGTAAAAACCTTTAAATGTCATTATTAACTGTCACCTTTTCAGCTCCTCTTATTCCTACACATCAAGGTATTCTTTCTGACAGCATGTTTAACTCTAAGAAGCTGTGCATGCAATCTCTTTATGTTGCGTTGAAAGTAATTACTAGACATATAATGAATTGTCCTTTATGTCTCTAAGCAGATGGGTTCCTATTATCAGGGTTTCAGAACAAACTGATTGTGTTAAGGTGTTGTGTCACATTTAATTCCAAGAGTCAAGGAGGAAAATAACCTCATTTATTAATGATCAGGCGAAGTAAGAGAAATTCATTATCTCACACTTACTTTCTGTACCTGATTTTTTACCCCACTAGAATGAAGGTGAGATTACATTGCTCTGAAAGCTGGTAGGGAAAGGACATGCAATTTAAAATTAGTTTATGCTTGGCTGTCAGTCTGTGGAGCTCATAGAGGCAGCAGTTCAAGAATAGAAAGAGTTTCAAACATTCAAAAGACACCAATGACTTTTTAACCTGAATTCTGACTATAAAACACATGTTGACTATGGTTTATGTCTGCCATGGTCCAAATTTTTGCCTGGTAAGATTTAACTAATCTCAATAGAATTGAAATAGTAATGTGAATAACCCAATGGCCTTTCTCCTGGGAACATTCAGGAAATTCTAGCACGGTTTTATGAGTATCAGTTGGTGAGTGGTTATACTGATACTTATATACTTATCAACTGATTGAGGTAGTATCTTGCAGAGCTAGCAGGTAGGAGAAAGGTAAGTATCTTTGGTAACTGTCTTTTCCAAACACAAGCCTTGGCTCCCTAGAAATGGCACAACTTTAGACAAAGCAATTTAAAGATCAATCTAGTTGAACTGATGCAATCTGTTAAAGCATGTACATTTAAATTAGCTAAATTGACACAGGCAACATTACAATCGATTTGAATGTGTCTACATTAGGCTTAGCCTTAGTTCAAGATAGATCTAAGTTAAAACAAGATCAATCGTAGTTAAAATGCTGCAGCTTTCCAGTGTGGACAAAGCCTGCCCCCACCTTGAAGTCCGCAGTACTCCAACAAAACTTGAGGAAGATTGTTTTAGCTTATGTTAAATTTTACTCCTCATTAAGTTTATTTGGTCTATTGAAGCACAGTGTTGTGGTCATTTGTGTGATCCAAGAGATCCTGTGAAAACAGAAGCCTAAAGGTAGGGTTCAAAAGTTTGTATTCAGACCTTTAAAATAATGGTCTGATTTTCAGCACCAATAGTTACTCTCTGGGTCAACTCAATAGGCCTCTGGGTGATCTTAGAGCACTTTTAAAAGACCAAAATAACTCTCAAACCAGATCACTTATTTAAGCTCTTAGCTTTGCCTTTAAGAGGCTATTCTTTGTTCTGGTTTTTTTTTTTTGTTTGGTTGGTTGGTTGTTTTTTTTTTAAGTTTTGGATACAGGATTTGTTCCATTTTCTGTTTTCTCCACTGTAATTCCTTTACATATGACCACCCTTTCATTTTACAACAATAATTTTAACAACTCTTAAAACAGGAGTTCTAAATATATTTCCCAAATTTTATTTCTTTTGACATTTGATATACATGGAAGCTAAACAATACACAGTTTAGCAAGCTGTATATTTTTGTATACCCATTCTCAGCTGCAGTCATCACTTTGCTGACAACCATCTGTGTCAACCTGTTTTTTCCTTCCCATTTTGCTCAACTGAAATGAAAATAAATTGACAGAAACAACTTCTGCAGGGAAAGTGCAAAAAAGTTAATAGAATGGTGGGGCATGTCTCGACATCTGCAAACACATTTTTTTCTGTGTTCAGTTTTATTTGTATTCAAAATTAAAATTCTATTTATTTCAAATCAAAGGAGGAAAAACAAGCACAGCTTGTTTGCTTACAAAGCAAAAATCTATTGCCAGCCAAGTGGTCTGGCAGAACACAATGTCTTCACTGTTGAGCAGCACAAGGTGAGGACTGTTGAGAGGAGTGGAGGATGCTATGGCCCATCTCCCAGGACTGGCACTAGAAAACGGCTTGAAGAACCAAACCAACTTAAGAAATATCTCATTTCCTTTCTGCACAGTCCACTCTCTCACACCATGCTCTTGTCTGTGTTCCCCAGGCTCCTCTTAGCCTACTCTCACCTTCTGTTTAAGGTTCCCTTGTAAGGTTATTTATCTGTGGAGTCAGGGGTTGAAGAAAAGGAACACAAGAGGGGAGGTAGAAATGTTGCCTTGAGGCTTGAAATCAAGCGAGACTTGTTGGAATGCGGGTTTGGTTTCAGACGTGTTTTCTGAAGACAACTGAATAATGTTTTCATGACTTGGAGAGGCATATGTTATCCAGCAATCCTTATAATTAGGTTCTAAGCTGACTAACAGTTCCTATTACAAATATTTTTCAAACCTTGCTATTATTATTATTATAGTCAATACATGTGAATCTCTTCAGTTTGAACCAGATACAGGTATCATGGAAATAATCTTGTCTAGTAGTCTTAGTGGAGACTGTGTCAGAAGATGTTTGGCATAAAAGAACAGAACTAAGGTTGAACAGGACTCTCGCTTTTGATTTGCCTAAGTTCTGCAAGTGAGAATTGTAAATTGAATATTTTTTTTCAATAAGCATCCATATTTTCAATAAGCATCCCACATTAATATGTAGGATGAAGTTCTGGTCCTATTTAATTCAGTGGGAATTTTGCCAGTGATTTCAGAGAATCAGAATTTGACATATTCCCATGTTTCTCTTCCTCTTACACCCATACTGCAAGACTACACCCCTGCATCGTCTATCTGAAATATACTTACCAGTCTATCAGAGCCTTGTCAAACCTCTGTCAAACCTCTCAGCAGTGTTTAGTCACTGTTTCACAGTCCACAGCACTGATTTTTCTCTTTCCCTCATAAACAAGTATTATCCACAGAAATTACATTAGTCCAAATCAGACATGTTCAGCACCAATTCAGTAATATATTTAGGCTCTATAGTCTATATGTTTAGGCTATATAGTCATATAGCCAGAACTAAGTTTAGAAATTTATATGTTACACATCCATATGATTATGACAGATTTCTAAAATGTGCTAAAGTTGTTCTTTCTGCCTTAGAAAATTTTATCTTATTGAAGATATAAAAAACATGGTTTGTGACACTGTACTACAGTCCTACTTGTCCATCTCAGGGTCTCTTAACCAGTTTTGTTTAAACTTTAGTCTTGGTGCTAAAAACAACCCTGAGAAGTTTCAATAGAATTTGAGTCATGAACAACTAGAGACATCTGTGTATTAGAGTGCAGATTTCTCTAACACAGCTACCATTAAGCTAATAAGACATGATATACCTTAATCCAGCTATAATTCACAGAGGTCATATGGCAGATACAGGCGAGCTTGCAGCCAACTCTAACATTTTGTCAAGAGCTAGAATAACCATCCAAGTCTATGGCAGGCTTTATGAAGCCAAGCTCAGGCCCAGTATAAACATAATTAAAAAGTGAAGGGGGAAAAAAAAAGCAGAATGAAACCACTAAGCAGAATCTCTGTGTCTCTACAAAAGGCTATAAAATATCGCTCTAATTTCATACCTTGAGGATTTTAATGCTTTGAGTCAAACTAGGACTTTTGCTGGTAACCTTCTAAGAGTTTTTATACCTTTTTGTCCTCCTTGTATTCACAGTATTCATGCCATTTTAAAAAAAATCACTGAAGTCTTTGGGGCAAAAATGAGAAAGACCTCCTTACAAATGACTAGTGACTGAGAAGACCTGCATGGAAGCATAGATGCCACCAGCACTGCCTCACCTCATAATTTGTGTCAAATTGTGGGAGATATTCCACATAAGGTGACCTTAGTAGAAACTATAGTCGCTCTGCAGCTGTCATTGATATTCTTACTGTTTTTATGGTTAGACGTGGGTTTAATGCAGAAGAAGAAATGGAGCAGTTCACTTGCCATTAGCATTAGTGGGTACAAGACAGTTAAATGACAAAGGACTGTCTGCATAGCCCTGCTTCATCCTGTGAACTTCAGGACTGGTTAAAGGCCTCAGTTCCAGTCTGGCTCCTGCAGCAGTGGGTGCTATATAAGCAAAAATTAATAAAATTCACTCTTTGCTGGAGAGTGATAGAAAGGAGCCAGTATTATTCTCTCTTTTGACTGTGGAATGGGATTGCAAAGAGATGATGCTACTTAGGAATGAGTCCAACATACATAAACAAATTGTCACAAGCAGCAGACACTTCAACTGAAAGGCTCGGTTGTGCTTTCACCCAGGAGGTCTAAGACAAAGGTCTTTAGCAATCAAATACAGAACCAGTGTTTAGTCAGTTGGCTCAGTTTCAAGAGTCAACTAACTAATGAATGTCAATATACAATTATATGGGATGCCAACAGTCTACAGCTCAATTTTTGTAATTCACCTTTTTACCATATTCATGTTATAAATGAATACAAAAAATGAATTACCTATAAACACTAAGGAAACCCATAGTAGTAGGGGAAAATTTTAAAATACCAAGGAAATTTTAGGGTGGATTTTATTTCATTGTTGAAGTGTTTGCTTGCAGACCAGTATTATTCAGCACAGTAAATATGTATACATATACTTAATATACTTAACTTTAAACTCTATTACCTGTGTTATATTTTTGCTACTAAAAATAGCCCTATTTCTTCATGGTGAGCCTCTAAGAACTTCCATATCATGATTGCTGTGAGGGAAATCCCTGCTGTGGCATTTTATGCTCAGCCCATCTGGTTCATGTTTTTCTGGCATTCTGAAAAGATAACATCATAAGGGGGCTGAAAGTGCACGTGGCAGTGAAAATGCATTAAGATGACATTTACATAATTATTTCAAGAATATTCTCGGAAGCAAAACTGCAGGAAGGAAAGCAGGTCAAATGTTTAAAATATTGAAAGGGTAAAAAGGTCAGAACAGTTCTGTGCAGGTGGACTGTAATCCAGCAAAACATTTAAAACACATGCTGGGGAGGAAGCCACTTGCTGCTGAAAGCTTCAAAGAGCAGCTCCAAAGCACATCACTTCACTGTACTCTCATACAGCTTCTTGCCATAAAATAATTATGGAAAAATCTCAGAGGAAAATCTCTCATGTATTTCTTCTACTTCTTTCTTCTGGATTTTCTCACGAAATGATATTATGATCTATCAACAGAAATGATTTTGGAGGAAGCAGGAGTTTTTTTGCTGAGAATATACGTTTGAAAAAAAACAAGTTTATCCATCAAAAACTGCTTGTCTAATTTATTGTCTTTTTTAACCACTGAAACTTGGTTTCATAAATGTTTATTGCTCACTATTTTTTTAATTAGGTAACTAGGTTCTCTGCTTAAAATTAAAATATTGGAAGAGCTGTATAGGAGACCTTCTCAGTCATTAATGTTCATTTTAAAATAGCTTAGAAAAAAATCCAGTTAATGTTGTGCCTTAATTTCGGAGAATATGTATGATGACAAGGCGGTGGTAAACTTTTCAGCTACCTCATGCAAAATAATGGAGTAGACCATATATTTGCCTCCTAATAAACAATAAAGGAGGGCAATTTATAATGGCAATCCTATAAGCATTAACTAGTTTGGTATATTGTTGACCATATTACTTGTTGTGTTAAAATCAATGTAATATACTGACTTCCAAACAAAAAATGACATGACATCAAATTGCATTTAAATGAAGAAATTAGGGTGGAGAAGAATCAGTAGTCACAACAGCTGTTTCAAAAATGTCCAGTTGTTCAGCCTCAAAATGTGACTATTAACGGGGCACTGCTTGAGCAGACAGGTCTTGCAGACTGCATGGGATGCAGTCTCGACCTGTGGTATTTAACCATTTTTCTTCAGTTTGGTGCCCTGGATTCAAGCAAAATCTTGGGTAAAAGATTGCTGTTCCCTTGATGTTCAGAGGAAATGACTGTTAAGTTGATCTGTGGTGGTACAGGGAATGACATTTTGATAATAGGATCCTCAACAGTGTCTAATAAGATAGATACAGATGCTTAAAATTGTAAGTGGACAAATTCAGAGTGAAAGTAAGGTGTGCAAGGTCCCCTTAGGCAACTAGGTGTTGGTCATGCAGTACTGCTGCGGACATTGGCAGGAGAGGAGACTGAGACCTTATTGCCCTCTACAACTACCTAAAAGGAGGTTGTAGTGAGGCTGGTGTTGGTCTCTTCTCCCGAATTGCTGATGACAGGACGAGAGGAAATGGCCTCAAGTTCCATCAGGGTAAGTTTAGGTTGGATATTAGGAAGAAGTTCTTTCCTGAGAGAGTGGTTGGGCACTGGAATGGGCTGCCCAGGGAGGGGGTGGAGTCACCGTCCCTGGGGGTGTTCAAAAAACGGGTTGATGAGGCACTTGAGGCCATGGTCTAATGGTCTAATGGTTAGGAATATGACGGGATAAAGGTTGGACTTGATGACCCTGGAGGTCCCTTCCAACCATAATGATTCTATGATTCTATGATTCTGTTCTATGAGAGGTGAGACATTCCAAGGCTAGCCCATGCAAGTCAAGCCTAGGTTTATGCAAGCATAGTTAAAGGTTGCCCCAGACTTGGCCCAAAGTCTCTCTTGCAGACGAATTATAAGGATGGGTAGTGAATCTGGCTTTCATTTCAAGAGTATCATTGGAGATACTCTTATGAAGATGGTAGGTTCAGCTGCTGATTCTTGCCTTATAAGTGGTTTAACCATATGGTAAATGTGCTTTTATAAGGATGAAATCTATGGATAATCTAATTTTGGAACATCCCAAAACACACAGTAAGGAAAATGTTTTTGTTTCATGGAGATATAGGTTCCAAATCTGTAACTTAAGTTTCAGTTAAGATATGTTAAGTTCATCAAAGTTGATATGGTATAAAAATACACTGTCAGTAAAATGGAAGAATTTTTATGATCTCAATTTAATTTGAAATCAGGAAAAATAACAAGAGCCAGTATTAACAGAAACATTTTTTTCTCTCTACATAGTGGCTGCTGCAGTTATTACCTGGCTATTCAAATAATTTCAAAGACTCCTGTCAGATATTCTTTCACTAATGCATTTAGTTTCCTTTTTTTTTTTTTGTTATGGAAATGAAAGTACATGACTGTGTGATAGTCATATAATATAATTTGAAATATTTGATCATTTAGTGCTCTCTAGTACTAGTAATTTTTTCAGTATGTTGGATGGTGCATGCTGATTGCCCTGGGTTTCTACTTAAAGGCTGTTCCTGCTTACAGTGGTGACTCATCAAATGCACCAAATGCATCAAATGTTATTCGCTTGTATGGGAATCCAGGGCATTTCTCTAGCTTTTATAGAATTATTCTTTAGTTAAATCTTATTAATGGCCTTTAAGTTGCACTATAGGTACCACATAATTCCAAACAAATTTCACGCATGCCAACCCTCCTAGACATTATGTAATATAAATAGTTTTGATTTGGAATACTAAATATGCAACTGCTGTTTTGTTTTGTTTTGTTTTCAAAAAGTTGACATACAGTGAAATTTAACATTTTAATTAATCTAAGAAACTAATTAGGAACATTGCCTGCCATACTTCTTGCACTTCCTTATTTGCACCAAAAGCTGCTTGCTATTGTCATGTACTTTGAAACTGATTCAGCCCTCCCCTTTCAACCGTTGCTTCTCCAGCAATATGCACAAATGTGACAACAAACACTGTATGGGTCACTTGGAGCTTGTTATCTGCTGCTCGTGACTGATAGATTTTTAGATATTTTATCCAGATGATAGAAGGGAAATAGTGAGTGAGCTCTGAGAAAACACCTCCTGTCAATGGCTGGCCAAAATGCAGGGAACATTATGGAAGTGAACTCTATGCAGATGTGAGACATAAGGTAATGTCCGAAAGGCAGACTAAAGATTTATGAAATAGGTGACATGGTGCACATGCACTTAATGAGGATAAATTAAGTATGACTACTTACTATGAAGGCAGCCAGAGGGCGTCTGAGAACAGGACTGGCTGGTGGGAGCTTCTGGCAGGCTTTGGGCTGCCACACTGACCCCACACAGCTTACAGCCAGCTCTCTAGCCAGCTCTTCCTGAAAATAGAGAGAACAAACTCTGAATGCTTCCTAGAACAATGCTATAAGGCCTTACATGATAACAACAGGTCCATGACTTTCTTGTGCTGAGGACCCCAGAGCTGGAGACAGTACTCCAGGTGGGATCTCACGAGAGTAGAGTAGAATCATCTCCCTTGACCTGATGGCCACAGTTCTTGCTATGCAACCCAGAATACAGTTGTCTTTTCTGGGCTGCAAGCACACATTGTTGACCCATGTCTAGTTTTTCATCCCTGAGTATTCCTTAGTCCTTCTATGCAGGGCTGCTCTCAATCTCTTTATCCCTCTACCTGAATTTGTACCAGGGTTTGCCCCGACCCATGTGCAGGACCTTGCACTTGGCCTTGTTGAACCTCATGAGATTGGTCCCTTGGCTCCCATCCTCAGGAGCTTCCACACAATTATTTTTGGTAGGTGCAGTTCTTTATTGTTCATGGTACATTGCCCAGCTCTAAGGTGCAGCAAAAACAAAGCATCTGATTAAGCATAAATGCTTAATATTGAACGGTATCCAGTATGCTTCAAAGGTCTAGACTGAACATCAAGTCAATACCATTTAGTTTAATGTACCATGCAAATCCACTTAGGGAAAACATATTAAAGAAAGGTTGAAGCAGTTACATCTCCTCACCTCCTTTGCTCCTGAAGAAAAAGTATGTGCTCTTTAAGGGACCTATGTTTATTAAGAAACTTCTGGATCTTGGATTTTTGCAAACAAGAAAATAATAATAACAGAAATTTTCCTGAGAGGGTCCACAGAATTATCCATAAACTTTTTTCAGGCAATTTTTAAGCACAAGAATATAGCCTCAGTAATTAAGACCTGTCAGATTTACAAGTGACTGAAAGTTGTAACAAGAAACCTTACATAAATAAATATGAGAGTTGTTACCAATGACATAGATCATAATTATTAGCTTCCAGTATAGGATCTATGTGGCTCCTAAATGTGTTTGATTTATATTTTATTGTGTTAGTGAAACTACCTGAAATCAGTGAGGCCTTTTGTAGCCTCAGGTGGCTCTGAAAGAGTGGGAATATTTGGTCAGGAAATATTTTCAGCTGAGTGTAGAGCACAGCTGCAGTCACATCCAGGGTTGTGACTTCTTCAGGAGTTGCTATGAAGTACTCTTCAGCTGGAGGAGTGAACCACATTGCAGGTGAAATGATTTGCTTAGAATAAAGAAGGGATGAGATACTGACAATATCAATAACATATAGTATGAAAAGATTACTTACAGTACTTTCTGTTTGCTGACTCTGTATTTATTTTCTATGTCCCCTCCAAAAATTGTACCTCTTTAGAAATATTAAAAAATCCAAGCTTATGATGGGAGGTTGCTAAGGTAACGGTTTGCTATTTCATTGAAGAGCTGTCTCCCCAATCTCATCTCATTTATTCATATCATATGTGTATGTATACTGTGAAAGCTTTCTGCAGATCTGCTCCAGAAAAGGGTATGAACTTAGTAAATTTGAAAAGAAGTAAAGAAAAGGAGTATTGTTTTTCTAGACACATTCAGAACAAGTATGAACATTTACCAGTTAAAGAGATTTGGGGGAACCGTTGGAACCAGAAACAGAAAAAGGCACCATTTAAAATAATACTATCTCTACACTTCTTTACCTTGTCAGGATGATATACTATTTCAAATTAAATTGGGAAAGGTATGTATGTCTCCTTCTTCCATGATTAAGTGAAAACAATGTTTGTAACGATTAATCTGTAATCAGCTATTGTTGTTCTTTGGACAAAAATGGAAGCATATTGTCCTGTATGTTTTATGATTTTTGTTTGTTTGTTTGTTTTGTTTACTGCTAGTTATTTCAGATTTCAGCAAAGCAGAAAAATATTCTCTTCCTTCAACCTCTAACCAGCTTTCAGAATAATGAATACTAGCAAATTCTGATAGTGGACATTCTTGCTTATTTCAAACAGTTGAAACCTATACTTGAAAGAAAAATAATCACATGATTGAATCATTGATTTTCAATGTCTTCAGCAGAATCCTTATCCCACACTGTAAGCATCCTTGTATTTTCAGCACACTTGGAAAGGACTCTGAAGTATATATGTACTGAGCTGTTTCAAGGATCTGTAGGAAATGTGAAGTGGAGGTTCAGAAGTCAAAGAGATCTGATTACAGCTAGTCCCCAAGAAAGAGAGCTTGAGAGAAAGTCTGTGTTCTTCCTAAAAACATCAGAATTGTAATTACGTTCATTTCCCCAGCTCAGCAGCTAGCATTTGATCTCTGATAAAACCTCTAGTTATTATTTACCATGCTGGGTTAAAGCAAAATGCTTGGATTTAATTCTAATATATTTGGTGTCTTCATATAATTGAGTGAAAATTCTGTAAAGGAATATTTATAATCTGCAAGCAGTATCTAATTAACAACCGAAGTTCTCGTCAAGATAATCACCAGGGGGTTATCAAACTGTTGTGATACTCTTTAGAAATATAAATAAATCAGAGAAAATGGCAACAAACAAAAGCAACTATGTTGTGCTTTTTCAATATTATTTGGACTCCAGACATAATCATGTCTACTTTCAAGACAGAGTCTGGGGAGAAAACCAAAACCAAACAGAAGCACAATAAAAGGCACACCGAGTATGTGACACCAAGTCGTTGCTCTGTTTAGTCTAACATCTTGACCCCAACAGGAGAAGAGATAGTGGAAATGCCTATATGAATAACTGAGACATCTATTGTTCATTAGGAATATTTGCTGGAACCATTTCTGTATGAAACTTTGCTCAACAGATGTTAGGATCAGTGAATTTAGAGGTACAGCTAGGGAAGTCCAGATAAAAATGTTAAGATGCAGCGGGACAGAGGGAGTTACGTACAGGAAACTCAAGATTTTCTGTCCTGCTTGACCAACTTGAAGCTCCCTGATGTGGGATACAATGCCTTCATGAGTGTGACTGGGTGAAACATACGGAGAGGCTGACTGCAGGAGGAAAAATTAATCTGAGGAACACTTTGCTCCCCAAGGAAGCAAGAAGGAAGAAAAGGGTGACAAGAAAGAAGCAAAGGAAAGCTGTTCTTGTCCATTGGAAGTGCTGCTGGAAGGAGTCAGGAGGGAGAGTCCCAAGGGGTGGTGAGACAAAGCAGGAGACAGATGTCTGTACGTGGCTCTGTAGGTTGCAACAGACAAAATGAGAGATTCTTATCATTCCTGGTTATTTGACTAGGAACATCTTAAAAATGACATCTGGCAGACTAGAGTTACGAAATAGAAAGGTGAGTCATTTCCTGGTGAAAAGGACGGAAGAAATGAGTATGACACTTTTCACAGTCCTAGCTGATGGCAGCCACATTGTGCACTCATAAAAATGCCTCATTTTCCCAGCCCAGACACACACACTCAATGCTGAAGGTGCCAGCGTCCCTGTTTCACCCTCAGATGAGCAGTGCTTATTGGTAGCAAAAGGAAGAGTCATCTTTCTAGTACAGCAGACTATCCCACAGTATCAGGACTCCCAGGGAAAAAAAAAAATATCTGGGTGCTTTCTTGCCCTGGAGGATATTTGCTCTCCTCCCTTCTCCAGCTTTCTCTGGGAATTACCTCAATATCTCAGGAGCTGGAATGGCTCATGCACTTTGGGAAGGGCTGGAGGCAGAGGGTGGTGCTGACCCAGATCTCAAAAGAAATGGTGCAATCTGGGCAAAAGCTAGAGGGGATAAAATAAAAGCAGTTCAGTTTGACTTTGAAGGTTGGTATGATTAATGGCATTATTTGGCTGGCTGTTGTCAGGATGTTTCCTTCTCATTACCCTTGTTACATGAAGAGCAAAAGCACAGGAGGGATAGAAAAGTTGTAAGAAAGGTATTTTGAAAAGTGAACACAATTTCCCAAAGGTGATTCAAGCCTCTACTTATCTTGTACAGCAAGAAATCCCCCACTACCAGCTCTTCCCTCCAGCTCTAATAACATGGCAAAAACCTTCAAACAAATGCTGCATTATTTGCTCTTAATAAAGTAGTAACTGGGCTGCAAAATATCACTATGATATATTCTATACCAAAAGCACACACACCATTTATTTTTAACCAGGAAAACAGTGAAGGGGATATATAAAGGCAGAGTTGCAGTTTATACATTCCTTATATTGCTGTGAGGTGTGGGGAAGGTAGGAGCTGTATAACCACAGCATTTCCTACATATCGTTATGTGAAGTCTTAATTGCCTGCATCCCTTGAAAGGCTTTCTTGAAGCTTCATTTAAAACTGTCTCTCTCCTGTTCTCCTCTTGTTTCCTCTGAGCAGTGAAAGCTGTTTTCCTACCAGTATTGGTTTCATTAAAACTGAACTGCTACTCTTGCTTTTGTGCAGATGAGCGTACATGGCTGGTAGCTGTAAACACTCTTCTGACATTCTTAATATCTCTCTTTGTACTTTATTGCCTCTCCAGCCTGACAGGTGGCATCTCTACCAATATGATCAGCTGAGTGAGTGCAGGATTTGAGCTAATCAAAAAAAGGGCTTTTCCCCTTCACTTATGCTGTTAACTGTTCTGTTCTTCCTGTAAACAAATTTGTGGGTTTTTTGTTTGTTTGGGTTTTTTTCCCTTAGCTTTTAGAGATAGTCTTGTTATTTAGGAGAAAGTGACATCTGTTAGATCCATGCTTCCTTTTTAATCATACCTTTAGGAAAGAAAACAAAATCATGGTGGCCGATCTATGTGGACACAAAACATCATGAAGGTCACTGCACTAAAGGGCTTGTAATCTAAATGTAAGCTGCCAGGCAGTGGCAACAGTAGTCTTTCTGTCTATAGGAATCAGCTTGCAATTCAGCCCCAAGTGCCTTATGTCACTGTAAAAATGCGAAGGGGCGTATCAGAACCATCTTAAAGATACCTAAAAGATAATTCTGCTTCCAAAGAGGTTAATATATAACAGCATTCTATTTTTTTCCTCCTTTATTTATTGATATACAACAGAAAGAAATTACCTCAGAGGTGGCATAGCTATTTTTTCCCCATAATGTTTTATTTTTTTCTTATATTCTGTAGCTGGCTGGATGTGCTGCAGTAATGGGAAATGCTTCACAGATTTTCTACCAGCTCATGTCTCTTTCTGTGAGACTCTCATGCCCTAATGAGGCAAGAAGCGTCTTTTGCTGTGATTCAGCCTCTCCCTCTGGTGTAATAGGAAGAGATGTGGGATACCTTTGGTACAGTTCTTGGCATTTTTTAGAGGTCTAGTGAGAATACTAAACCAATCAAAACCCCCCAATAATAGGGTTAAAAAAGTAAAAATCCCGCCCAACAACAAGAACTGAATAACACTGTGTTTTTTCCCATTTCCTCCTTTACATGTTTGCATTATAGCTTACATTAAGGGATTTTTTGGGGGCATATAGGAAATGAAGTGGCAACAGAGAAGATGCTCATTAACATATACACTGTCTTCGTAAATTCCTAATTGCAATGGGACATCCCTAGGTTAGATTATCTCCCCCTGGCTTCCCTCAGGACCTTTCTGCATCTAATTATTTCTCATAAAGAATCTATATCGTAACAGAAAACTCTCCTCATATATACCCACAGGAAAACCAAACTGTTTTGCAGCTCTCCTGCGATGTGGTTGTGCGTAATGCAGCACACACAGTTTTTCACCCTGACTGCAAACTTTCCCCCAGCTGCACTGCCCTGCCTTGGGAGCCCACCTGGCACACAGCTTTTTTTTTCAGAGTTGGCTGGTGAGTCATTGGTGCTGCTCACACAGCCAGGTAGGTCCCTGAGGAGAGCAGAAAGTAACTGCTATAAGCACTGGTGGTTGGGCAGTTGGTTTGTCTTCCCCACAAGAAGCTATCAGAAACCTCTTTACGGAGATTAAAACAAAGCCTCTTCTCAGAGAGGCCTAATGTTCTGAGGCAGAGTATCAGAAAGGATCAACATCTTCTTGTTCCCTCTTCTTTGATTGCAAAACTCAATGGAATTATGCATATGACAAAGCAAGCAGTTTTCACTGTGTGAAAATACTCTCAGCCACTGCTTGAGAAGTCTCTGTATTAATAACACAGCATATGTGCCTCTTTTACAGGCAGTTGGGTTCATGCAATCCCTCTCAATTTGCCTGACTTACAAAAAATCAGAAATGAAAATAAAATAAATCAGAAGGAAGCAAATCCAGAAACAGCCTTCTGTTCTGGGTCGCAGCTTGTCCTGGAGTTATTTTCTCTCACCTCTCACAGTTTTTTCCTCTGTAATACTTTTTTTGACACTGTTTCCAGTTGTTAGACCTGTTCCACTGCTGGAGATTCCTACTTCTCTGTCAGGGATGGGAGAAAAGTTAATCTCCCACTCTCATTAGCAATCTGGTTTCCCAGTTCATTTGCTTAGTGACTAATAGGCGGCCTATGAACTGTGGCCATAAGAAGTCCAAACTCGTGCCTTGCCATACCACTTCTCCCAGGAGGTATGAATTTCTGGCAGAAGGCTGGCTGACAGCTGGGAACACTCCATGCTTTCTACGTCAGCGTTGCAGCTCAAATGATCTGTGTTTTTTTAAATATTTACCAGGATCTTATTCAGATTTTAGACCAGTTCAGGAGTATACAAACTGGGTCTTTCAGATGAAACTGAGCTGTGCAAGGGCAAGTGCAGAGTTTTGCATCTGGGGAAGAACAACCCCATGCACCAGTACAGGCTGGGGGCTGACCTGCTGGAGAGCAGTGTAGGAGAAAGGGACCTGGGGGTCCTGGTGGACAGGAGGATGACCATGAGCCAGCAATGTGCCCTTGTGGCCAAGAAGACCAATGGCATCCTGGGGTGCATTAGAAGGGGGGTGGTTAGTAGGTCGAGAGGGGTTCTCCTCCCCCTCTATTCTGCCCTAGTGAGGCCACATCTGGAGTATTGTGTCCAGTTCTGGGCCCCACAGTTCAAGAAGGACATGGAACTGCTTGAGAGAGTCCAGCGCAGAGCCACTAAGATGATGAAGGGAGTGGAACATCTCCCTTATGAGGAGAGGCTGAGGGNTCCATGTGAATATCAGGAGAAACTTTTTCACTGTGCGAGTGCCAGAGCACTGGAACAGGCTGCCCAGAGAGGTTGTGGAGTCTCCTTCCCTGGAGACATTCAAACCCCGCCTGGATGCGTTCCTGTGTGATGGACTCTAGGTGACCCTGCTCTGGCAGGGGGGTTGGACTAGATGATCCTTCGAGGTCCCTTCCAACCCCTAGGATTCTGTGATTCTGTGATTCTGTGAGCTGGAAGATGTCTTCCAGAAAACTGCATCCAGAAGATGCTCTAGCTGATAATAGACATCATCATGGGGCTACTGAGGTGAAACAGGAGCTACTCCAAAGTAACAACCCCCATCCCCATGTTGGGTCTGACTGGGATGGAGCTAACTTTGTTCGTAGCAGCCCATCTGGTGCTGTGTTTTGGATTTATGCCTTAACAACTGTTGGTAACACCTCGGTATTTCAGCTATTGCTGAATGCCAGGTCAAGGCTTACTTCTTTCATTCTGTCCTGCCAGCAAGCATGCTGCGGGTGGTCAAGAGGGTGGGAAGGGGACACAGTCAGAACAGCTGACCTAAACTGGCCAAAAGGATATTCCGTACCATATAACATCATGCTTAGCAATAAAAACTGGGGTAGTGGAAGAAGAAAGAGGGTTTTTGTCTTCCAGGGTGGCCATTGCTTGGACACTGGCTGGGCATTGGTCTTGCCTGTGGAAAGTGGTGAGTGATCGTTTCTGCAATACTTCCCCTCCCCCCCCTTCATCTATTAAGCTGGTTTTATATTGACTCAGAAGTTTAATTACTTTTGCTCTTCCTAATCCCTCCAACTGTCCCACTGGGAGTAGGAAGTGAGCAAACAGCTGTGTGGGTGCTTGGCTGCTGGCTATGGTCAACTCTCCACCTCTGCATCCCCAGCACCAGTAGCCAGTACTGATGCACTTCTTTTGTGCTGGGCATCTTGCTGATGTAGACATAGATAAAATCCTGTAGCACTGCCAGAAAATGGCTCTCTGAACCTTAAGATTAATGTCAGAATTGCTTAAATAAAACTGGGGAGTAAGGATATCAAACATGCTAGTCTTAGAGCACTCCAAGGTCTGTGTTTTCCTTGCAGTATTAGTATACTAAATACTGTGATTTTTTCAAATTAATATGCTTGACAAGAAAAATTTCATTTTTTTGGATCATAGTGCTCCACAGAAAGTGCTCAATGAATATAAATGATCACCCAAAATTTGAAGATGAAAATAAGTACCAAAAATTTTTCCTGATGGAACTTTCTTCAGGTAAGGCAAATCTGAAGAGATAGAGGACTGAGTCCCATTGGAGTCCCAGAGGTTCTGAAATGGCTCCTGTTACCAGCACCTGCCCTATGCCGTTCAAGCACAAGTATGAACTGCCTGTGCTGATCTTAGAGTAATATATGTTTACTAACAAAGAGCATTTGTGTACGGCTATTGAAATATGAAGCCTAATACATTCACTCAAGAAATATATCTCAGAAAAAATATGAAAGAAGACAGAACAGACAATTGTCCCTCAAGTTGCTTAGTGCACGGTTTGAAGAGACTCAAGTAATAACGTGATGACCATTCTACAAAAGCTCAGTGTAATATAATAAGGTATGCAAACCATGAAAAATTAGTGCATCTGATTTTATTGTTTTCCAATGAAGCATGGATAATGAGTGCAGCTTGAATTAAAACCAAAAACAAACAAACAAATACAACCCAAAACATCTGTATGCCCTAAAAATATTGTAGAAAAATACCTGTGGTTATATTCATGAAAGTCCAGGACTGTACTCAGTCTCATCCGGTAATTTCATACATTGAAGGCTTTTCTTGTCTGAAAGCAGAAGCCAGGATAAAACCACTCACATCTGCAAAATGCTCTGACAGATATGGTTTTTAATTTCTGATCTGATACGCTATTTTCTGTCACGTTGGATACCATTGTTTATGTTTCATCTGATATAGTCATCTGAGAGGCCCAGTCAATACTCAATAATGCAATATTCCTCTTGGTGCCTGAGGTTCAGCACAGATTTCACTTCTTCTCCAGCTCTCACCCTTTATATAACAGTGGCAGTCTTGACTTATGTGCATTGAGAGGGTAAATTTGTCCCCCATTCCACCTTATTTGGCAAATCAAGTAAGACTCAAATTCTGGGCAAGATCACAGGGACTTGATTCTTGGGAGGGAGGCAGCAAGAGGGAGAGAAGAATACAGGGTAGAAATTGAGTTCTATTTCTTGTCTTATTCTTCATGGATGTGGAGCACAAATTATTCCTTTTGACTCTGAGTCAGTCTTTTATGTTTTATTGTGACTTTGCTTATTGTGGTTTTTTTCTTTCTGAGAAAAGATATGCCCAGTTCTTTCAGTCCTTGTAGATGATTTTTAAATTCTGCTATGCCAAAGGAGAGCAAACCTCCCAGTCAGCCCTCTAACTCTGTTACGTTCTTGCACCTGACCTGAGGAACAGAGATCCAGAGCTGCTTGACAGTATATTGGTGTATATACTGCAGGAAGCCCATAATATAAATGTTACTGCTGCCATAGGAATACTGTTTTCTATCTGAGTGACTCAACTAATTTGATATTAAGTAACAAATTTTTTGTGCCTTTTCATCTAAGATATGTAAAGCAAAAGTAGTCAGTTTATGATGCGAGAATGTGCCTTAATAAGTGTCTTTCGGAAGTCTGCACTAAAATGTTGGAGGCAGAAGCTCCATGTTAATTCTGTATTCTTTCAGGGACACAGTGAACTGTTAATACATAACTATCAGCACTAATAATATATAAAGAGATTAAGAGATTTTATGAAGCATGCTGAAATAATACAGTGAATTATTAAAATAATAATGTAAGTACCTGCCTCTGTCGTTAACTGTCCTCCGTTCAATACTTGGCCTGTTTGTTCACCTTGCATATCATGAGGTGAGCTCTCTGGAAAGGAGCTGCTTTTCTGCTGCTGTTCACAGAGCGTATCGTGCAATGAAAAAGGTCCTGATCCCTGTTTGATAGTATCATCACAAATGAATTGAAAAACAACAACAGCTCTGTTGAATGGATTTCTCCTTACTTTCCTATGACAAAAAAAGAATGATATTGTTGAAAATGTCAGTGCTGAAAGAATGATAATGAGTAAAATAGAGCTGGATGAAGATACAAAAAAGACACTAACTGACAATTTTGGAGGTTTAAATGTTTTATGAAAGAATACAAATTTCAAATATCATCTTATTTTTTAATATTCTCTCACACACCAGTGCAAATCCTGAGTATTTTACTGTTATTATGGCATATTCAGAATGTAGTATTTATTGGATAAATATTACTGGAAATTCTTAGCATATGATCCCATTTTCAGTTTTTGAAAAAAAAAAATCATTGTACCAAAGTACTTAGAGAAAAAGTCTTGTGATTAGTAGAGATTTCATAGAATCATGGAATAATTTTTGTTGGAAAAGACCTTTAAGATCGAGTTAACCATTAACATAACTCTACTGGGTCTGGTGCTAAACTGTGCCCCTAAGCACCACATCTACATGTCTTTTAAACACCTCCAGGCATGGTGATTCAACCATCTCCCTGGGAAGCCTGCTCCAGTGTTTGATAACCCTTTTAGTGAAGAAGCTTCTTCTAATATCCAATCTAAACCTCCCTTGGTGTAACTTGAGGCCATTTCCTCTCATCCTAACACTTGTTACTTGGGAGAAGAGACTGGCACCCTCCTCACTACAACCTCCTTTCAGGTAGTTGTAGAGAGTTATAAGGTCTCCCCTGAGCCTCCTTTTCTCCAGGCTAAATGACTCCAGTTCCCTCAACTGTTCCTCACAGAACTTGTGCTCTACACCCTCCAGAGCTTCACTGTCTTTCTTTGGACCTGTAGTGGGGTCCCAAAACTGAGCACAGTATTCGAGGGGCGGCTTCACCAGTACTGCATACAGGGTGACAATCACTTCCGTAGTCCTGCTGGCCACAGCATTCCTGATACAAGTCAGGAAGATGTATTGTTTCTTGTATATGCTTCTTGGCCACCTGGGCATATTGCTGGCTCATATTCAGCTGGCTGTCGATCAACACCCCCANCAGAACTTGTGCTCTACACCCTCCAGAGCTTCACTGTCTTTCTTTGGACCTGTAGTGGGGTCCCAAAACTGAGCACAGTATTCGAGGTGCGGCTTCACCAGTACTGCATACAGGGTGACAATCACTTCCGTAGTCCTGCTGGCCACAGCATTCCTGATACAAGTCAGGAAGATGTATTGTTTCTTGTATATGCTTCTTGGCCACCTGGGCATATTGCTGGCTCATATTCAGCTGGCTGTCGATCAACACCCCCAGGTCTTTCTCTGTGGGGCGGTTTTCCAGCCACTCTTCCCCAAGTCTGTAGTGTTGCATGGGGTTGTTGTGACTCAAGTGTATGACTCAGCACTTGGCCTTGTTGAACATCACACAATTGGCCTCAGCCCACTGATCCAGCCTGTCTAGATCTGTAGAGCCTTCCTACCCTCAAGCAGATCAAAATTCCTATCCAACATGGTGTCACCTGCAAACTTACTGAGGGTGCACTTGATCTCTTTGTCCAGATCATTGATAAAGATATCAAACAGAACTGGCCTCAATCTTGAGGTGTCCCTGGGGAACACCACTTGTGACCAGCCATCAACTGGATTTAACTCCATTCACCATGACTCTGGGCTCAGCCAGACAGCCAGTGTTTTACCCAGTGAAAAGTACACCTATCCAAGNTAGATCTGTAGAGCCTTCCTACCCTCAAGCAGATCAAAATTCCTATCCAACATGGTGTCACCTGCAAACTTACTGAGGGTGCACTTGATCTCTTTGTCCAGATCATTGATAAAGATATCAAACAGAACTGGCCTCAATCTTGAGGTGTCCCTGGGGAACACCACTTGTGACCAGCCATCAACTGGATTTAACTCCATTCACCATGACTCTGGGCTCAGCCAGACAGCCAGTGTTTTACCCAGTGAAAAGTACACCTATCCAAGCCATGAGTAGCCAGTTTCTCCAGGAGAATACTGTGGGAAACTGTGTTGAAGGCTTTACAAAAGTTCAGGTAAACAACATTCACAGCCTTTCTGTCATCCACTAAACGGGTCACCTTGTCATAGAAGGTGATCAGGTTAGTCAAGAGGGACCTGCCTTTCATGATCATATGCTGACTGGGCCTGACCATCTGGTTGTTCTGCACATTGCATAATTGCACTTCAGATGATCTGCTCCATAAGCTTCCCCACCGTTGAGGTCAGAATGACAAGTCTGTAGTTCCTCAGATCCTCCTTGTAGATGGGAGTCACATTTACCAACCTCCAACTGGGACCTCCCTGTTTAGCCAGGATTTCTGGTAAGTGATGGGTTTCTTTTCTGTATTCATATTTTCATTATATTTATTTTTATATTCTCCTATATTAGGATAGGATAAGCTCCTTAAGATGGCTAAGGGCTGATATGTTCTGGGAGGTTTCAGTGAAAATTTGCTGAGAGCTTGAACTATCAATTTCCCATGAGTAAGAACTATTGTATTTTACTTGCCCTTTTTTACTATAATACTCGAATTTAACAAGGTGGCAGAAGACCATGGCAAATCTTAAGTGTTGGAATATGATAGGTCTTCTGAAATCCTGATCTTGCCTTCTGATATTGCATAAAAATGTGTTACAGAGTCCAACCATGAAACCATGCTCATTACCTGGCTACTACTCCTGTTAGCTCTGCACGCCAAGCACACCGTCGGTGTTCAGCCTAAATTAATATATGGGAACATATTTGCTCTTGTGCTCACGTTGTCCATGTCCCTTGCAACATTTGTTTCTGTCTTAATTAATCTTTCCTCAGCGATGGTAACCAGAACTTCACATGGTTTCCTAGATTACATCTCATTACGAGCTATATGACACTATTCATCATTCCCTGTCTGCACTGGAAGTGTTTTCCCACTGTACCCTAGGATTTAATTTATCCTATTCATTGCCACATTCCATTAGTGGCCATACGCATCCCATGATCAACAGATGCACACAGTTCATTTCCTCTCACCATTGCTCTTAACTGAGGTTCAAACCCTACATAGTATTAGTTCATTATCTAATTATTTCATTATTGAGCCGTTCTCTCTCTTAGTACTCTAGTTTACTACTCCTTGAATGATACCCCAATCATTCTCTGCATTAACAACAAAACATTTCCCAATTTTATCTTATCCGTTCATTTCACTAGCATTTTCTGCTCCGGCCATTAGGAAAGCAGTTGTCTCTTTTCCAAGACACACCCTAGAGGGACTCACAAATAAAGTGGCTTCAGCTCAGCAGTTCCTGTTAGTATAACATATTATATCCACCTTAGTAAGGTCCATGACTGTTTCAGACTTGTTGAAATAAACTCCATCTTTTCTCGTAAAACATACAATATCCTTTTGGCTGTCATATCAAATATTTCATCTAAGCCTAGTAACAAAATAGCCTATAACAGCACTTATTTTATTAAAGGTTAACCTGGCAAAATGAAAGTTGTCAGACCCATCGTGCCTTCTTTTTCATTTTCCATTCACATTACAGATTTCACATTTCCTCCAAATTCTTGCTTTTCATTGAGGTAAGACTAATGGACTGTAGTTTTGCAGATTGTTTTGTTACAGAAATATGGGTACAATTTTTGTAATTTTTCCATTCGTATGATTCTTCCTGCTTCAATTTTATTTGCAACCTTTGCTCATGAATCAGCAGTCCATATTCTGGAAATTATTTCACATTTCTGGAAGGAGGATTAGATAAACTAACTGAATGCACTCTGAGTAGTAGCCTCTATTTCCATTATTCATGCATTCTCCAATAATACGTACTTGGCTATCTTTTCTCTTCAGTACCTAATGTGTACAACTGTGGTTTTGGCAGTCTCTCCTAGATAAGGGAGCAGATGTTGGTTTTGTTTTATTTTTTTTTTATATATAATTTTTTTTCAGTATACTAAATCTGGTCTTATCCAGTGTATGAGGATGTGCAACACCACTGTTACAAAACTCTTCTCGATTCACTGCTCATGCGCTGAGTGTGTTGGATGACATGTATCTCCTCCTCCCACTCCCATGCAGGAATAGACTCCAGCTCTCATCAAGATAATGAATGAACCAAGGTGATATTCCTTTACTTACAATACCAAAGCTACCTTCCATTTGTGCCTCATTCTGAATAGTAACTCACTTTACTCTAGATTTCTGCTGTATCTAATTGCCTGAAATTCTGTTTGCTTAATTTTATTTGCAAGTACTAATTCAAATTGATTTTTTGAAAATTATTCACTTTCTCCTTACTCTTGCTGGTTTTAAGATAGAGTTTACATTGTTGAATCCCTCATTAAATACTACACAGCACAAAAGGACTCATGTAACAGCATGGAAACAAGGGGGAGAACCCTTGTAATGAGAAATAGGGGTCTCCATGGAAATGAAGTCACCGAAATAGGATGAAAAATAATTCACTGGTGTCAGTTGACTGCTAATACTCCTCAGATGTACCTCATGACAAATGCTACAAGTGTTGTAAGAGCTGAGCTGCAGTATTAGATCATCTGTGGGAATACCCTCTTTACACAAACCAAACAAAACAAGGAGTGAGACTTTTGCCAAGACAGTCTAGAGTTGGATGAATCACCTCCACAGCTGACTTCACAGCACGAACCAGAAGAAGACATAAACTGTTATGGAAAGAATATCTGTAAATTAGAAACTAGATAATTATAACTAGTTGTTCTTGACAACGCCAGTGATATGAGATACTGTTAACAAACCTTCACAGATTTCACAAAACTCCGGAGTTTTTTGTTAGCTTAAACAAATTATGGCATTATAAATATGTCAATTCTTTGTGAACCATATTCAGATGTAAGCACATGACTGTTGTCTAAATTCTGGTGTAGATATGGCATAGCTAAATTTTAGTCTAGGCCATATAGTCTATATCTCATGAGTCTTTGACATTACTGGAATCTTCTACCAAATAGGAAAGGTACTGGAGAGGACTTGAGTGTGGAAAAGCTTCATGTGTACCTATATCATACTGCAGTAGGTATTTCACCAAGGTTTATTTCTGAAGGGATTCAAGATATTCTATAATACAGGATATTAATTAGGTCAATTTAAGCAATTTAGGTAAATTTATGCAATTTATCACTACAGAAAAAAGAAAAATTAAGAATGAGAAAGAAAACATATGGCAGAATTGGAAAGTTAAAACCATGTCCAAATTTGGGAATCCTCTGAGAATAACATCACTGTTTTGCATATTAACCTGGTTTTGAGAAGATCTTCAACCCTTTGATGTGTAGCTAATTTAACTATAGATTAGCACATACTAAGTGGATGAACATTTTTAATGAACATTTTGTTCTGTGTGTATCCATAAGAATGAATGTGTTTTAAGTAGTTGCCAGTAAAAATGCTCCGTATGTCAACACTGCAAATTATGCTTTGCCTATGTGTTTGTAGTTAAATCATAGAAAAGGCTGTACTGTGACAGGTCTGTGGGATTTGAAAATACCTGGCTGATACATATATCAGTAAAATCCTCCTCAAACTAGTCTCTGCTTCTGCTGAGAGTGCAGAGAGACAAAGGCTTAACTTACTTTCAGGCAATGACCCTTTCAGTTAGGTGGAACAAGTCCCCTCCTTCACAAGAAGCTGGTCAAAGCACCCTTAAGGGATTCCTATTTCTGGCTTGAACATCCTTGCTCACAGTTCACCAACTAGCATTTAGTCCACAAATTTTCACTGTCAGTCTTTTGGGACTGTGTAACTTTTTTTCACTGTGTCCCCACATCTGCTTGCTGTGCATTTCCTCCTACTTATCTCATGCCAATGATTTCCACCAGGCAATACCATCCCATGGATTTGATATATCAGACTCTTTGGCACTTGTGGTCTAGCATCTGTTCATGCCTTACTAAACAGACTGTCTGTTTAACTGTTTCCTTGGACAGCTGAAATTGTTACCAGTGCAATTCCTAGGCCCACCAGTTTCAGCGCTTTTCAGCCCCAGTGATAGCTGGAAGGATCACTGGGAGTAAAGACAGGCATAAACCCAGCCTATTTTGCATGGTAAGGTATGGTCCCAGACCTAGGGGATTCCCTTTAGTCCTGGGCTACATGATACCATTTTTACCAGCTTTGCAAATGACAGCTGTTACCAAAGAGGGATGTGAGCCAATCAGATGTGCATTTTCTTCTTAACCCTTCCATCTCTGGCTCTTCTGCTTTCCAATCCTTGAGATGCAGAGAACAGGCTGAGCTACAGCTGAAAGAACAGAGGATTGTACAGAACCACAACCTAAGTTCTTCTGAAGAAGGAAGTTTTTCAGGTTAGTGCAGAAAAACACACCCAAAACAGCCAAGACCTATGATCTTGTAATGCTAATAAGGGTACAAGCTCTCATTTTGCTGGGTTTATAGATTTAAATAGTTTTCATGAAATCAGAAAAATTTCCTTTTTACTATATACCCAGAGTAGCACTTCGTTTCTTCTGCAGAAATGAAGGGAAAATGTCTGTCTGTCACATCTTGCCTGAAGATCAGACATTTATCACTAGCCATCTGGGGAACAGATGACACGTACTAGCATCAGGCAGGATTTGCAGACAGCTGCTCCTGCGACAGGTGTCTCCTTCATGACCTCTTGCAGTCTCTTCTAAGGCTGCTTTCTATTATTCTGTGCAAAGATTCCTCTGGTGCAGAGGTGTCACCTACATTACAAGAAATATTTGTACACTCATAAGGCAGATGAATGTGCTGATTTCTCCACAAGGAGATAATTAAAAGTGCTCCCTCCTGTCTCAGAGGTGATGGCATGAATCAAGTTCTAGGTTTTGTTATCTAAAATCAGATTCTTATAACAACCAATTTTTATTTAAATACACATATTTCCTATGCATTTGCTGTATAGTATTTTTAAAATAACTGCAACAAATGCATAGCCATCAATGAAATATTGCAGATACATTGTTTTTAGAAGGTACTTATGTTCATTTTACAGGTGGGAACACTTTGCAGCTTTGACTGAGAAAATATTTTAAAAAATTGTAGAAAGAACCAAATACACACACACACCACCCCCTCATCTTAGACTGGATGTAAGGATGACATTTTATGGAAGAAAAAATGAAGAAGTAATTTATCAGTGTTATTTATGTAGTAGATGTTAGTGACATCCTGATCTTAAAAATATGAAACCAAGAAATCAATTTGTATATTTTTTAAAGGCTAATCCTTCATTGTTATGATTTGGGGGTTGTTAGTACATTGATATGCTGCAACTGTTAGACTAAACCAATTTCTTCTCATCATGCTAATCTGGGATTGGCACAATTTTTCAGTAAAAACTTGATAGAAGGTAAGATACTTTGGCACTGGTGTAAGATCAAGATACTGTGTCTTTTGGGGCAAAACCGGGCAAACAGGACTTGTGACGAACTGCTTGGACTGTAAATACTAGTAGCAGCACGAAATAATAGCAATATAAATATTCATAATTTAAAGCCTTTTAAAATAGTTTATTGTGCAGAAGACTAATTTAAATCTAACCTTATTTTTTAAATCAGTATATTCAGTCATGCTGACTCCAGCCCCAAATTCCTTTTAAAATTACTCATTTAGCCAAGAAGGAACTCCTGCCTGCCATAATTCCAGCTAAATAGACCAGAACTGATTTAATGCAAAGTTGTATATGCTGTGATATACAGAAAATCAGAGCACTGTACCAGAATGGGTTTTTATGCCTTCAAAATCTCCAAATTAAGCTCAAGAGCAGAGCCAGGATGGATAGTGCTAGATTGTTGGACTGATTGCGAAGTACCGCCAGTGGCACTGTTCCCCCGACTCTCCCCATCCATTCACCACACTCCCCCTTCACTGTGTTCAGCGAGGCAAAGTCGCTGCATCGGGAGGGAAACCCTCGCCAGTTTGTGTGTCACATTGACCAGAAGAAATGTGCCAGAGCCAGCTGTTTTGTCACGGAGAGGGAAACAAGAGCTGGCTTGAGACAGCACTGTGTTGTCAAGATGAAGGTGGGCAGGAGGAGGTGGGAACCTCACAGTCCCCATCACTGTCAGGAGGGGTTTCTCCTGGAAATCCACGTGACTGATCTCTGCAGGGCTTTTCCAGCAGTAGAGACCTCTTTTTTCATCCTATAAATATAACTGCAATAAATCTCTCTGAGAAGCCCGCAGCACAACTGCCTGCTGTATCCCTACATTAACCGCTACGAAACATTGCTGCTGCCACGGCACAATAAAGCTCTGATGGGGCATGGGGTTGGGGGGATCAGTAATTCCTGCAGTACTTAATCTAACACCTACATTTTCAGAGCTGTCTAGCACTGTAACTGAGCAGTGTGACTGAATTTTTAGAGAAAATGGATGGCCAAATTGTTTCACAATTCTGAGCACATTTGAGCTACAAGGATCTCCAGGTTGTGTTTCCTGTGGATTTATTAAAACAATTAAATATCTATCAATGGGTTAAAAATCAATATATATTTTTATAATGACCATTAAGGTCTCCTGACGTCCTAGCAATCAACAATCAGCATTTCCCTGTGATCAATTGATAAACAGTATCACCCCTATTACCTATAATAAATAAATGGCATATAGAAGGCCATGATATGACCCTTTCAGATCTGCTCCACACAGCAGAGGCATGAAGATGCAGACAGAAAGTTACTCCAAGCAGGATGATGTATTTCATCCCTGCAGCTGCTCTGTCTGCATTGTGCAGGTATCTAGGTTTTAGGCTTTGACATAACAGGTCTTGTCATTGGGACAACCAGGCACGTGTCTCCCTCACAAAATACTTACCTTGCCACTTCCTCACTCCTTTCTACTTGGGTTTTAGGGCATCAGACAGGGGATCAGAGCCCCAGGGTAAAGTTTCAGCTGGGACACAAGAACCTGTGGATGAGGACACAAAGCCAAGCCAGGGTAACAGTGACACATGCAGGGACTACAGTCCTTTCTATGGCAGATCCACACCTGTTTCTTGGAAAAGCCCCAGTTTGTATGAATTTCTTAGACCACCATGAGGCTCATGTTTTTGATAGGGACAGATTTGGCCTAGGAGCTGCTTCAAGTTGTTTCTGCAAATGTTTCCTTCACAGTGAGACCCTCTGAACTGCTACGGAAACCTCATTCCAGTAGGCTAAATACATGCCAATTGATTCTGCACGTCCAGCATCTAATAAATAGAATATATATACTAATTTTTAAGCATGACTGAATATGCTGATTTAAAAAATAAGGTTAGATTTAAATTAGTCTTCTGCACAATAAACTATTTTAAAAGGCTTTAAATTATGAATATTTATATTGCTATTATTTTGTGCTGCTACTAGTGTTTATCTTTAATGATTGATTATCACAACTAATGTGTTTGAAGTATTCTAGAAATATTTCCATTACATTTTCTGTAAAAATTTATTCCTTCATTTACACTTTCCTATTTGATGCTGAGGCTGAAGTGAAACATGATTAGAACCTTTTAAAGGAAAACTCTCAAAGCCAACATTCAGTCTCCCCATGCACTAGCTTGGGGTTTTTTTTTTTTAATCAGATTAACATTAAATGATACTCAGGGTTTTCACCCTTAAGTAGATTTTGCTACGGGTCATGCATTCAAAGATCTGCTGGCAGATAACAAAAAGAGCCAGACCGTGTACTAGAAAATTCCATAAGGTACAAAAAAAGAAGCAATGCTTTTCCCAAGCTGCTTCCTAGCAGCTCTTCTAGCTTCAAGGACATTACTGGACAGCTACCATTGCTGCCACTAAGGGCTTGCTCTTTGTTCCCATGGGATGGGTATTTTTGCTTGTTTGTTTGTTTATTTGGTTTTAGGATTAGTTGTATTTTAAACTCATGCTATCTCTTTAACTGAAGGAACTCTCTTATTCCCACATACAAATACGCTCAGACTTCTCTCCCTGGTAGGATAACAGCTCATTGAAACTGGTGGCTGCTAGCACCATTTTTAAAGTAGCTGTAAGAAATTATTGCATTCTCTTCCCAGCAGTTGAATTACCTTCTTCCATCCCTGGCCTTTCCACCTGTATGTGAAATCTCAAAGTTTTAGATAACCATTTTATGTCAAACAGGGACATAATACTCAACATATGATAGGAAGGTAACATTATTGTACTCCAGTCATATTTGAAGAGGAAGAATGTCATACGAACCAGTTCCAAATTATGGTACAGGAAAATGAACAGAAATGAAGGCACGTGTAAGATGACAGGAAAAAACTCTTCTGTCAAAACTAGAGTCTCTTGGGATGTTTAACATTCACAAATGCAGACCAGTCTCAACATGTCAAAAATACAAAATATCTATCATGTTAGAACCATCCATTCTGCCTGGCAGAAAAGGATCTGAGGATGCTGGTAGACAGCCGGCTGAACATGAGCCAACAGTGTGTGCAAGTAGCCAAGAGGGCAAATGGTATTCTGGCCTGTATCAGCAATAGTGTGGCCAGCAGGACTAGGGAAACAATAATCTACTTGGCACTGGCGAGGTCGCACCTGGAATACTGCATTCAGTTCTGGGCCTCTCACTACAAAAAAGACATTGAGGTAAAGAACCAGAAAGCTGCTTTGGGTGAGAAGTGGTGAGCAAGCAAGGTTTGCCACATATATTTGCCTGTCTTATTGACAGGTAACTGAATCTGAAAAAAAATGAATCCTGTGATGTTACTGTGACATGTCCAGAAAACGTGACCCATTAGAAAAATAAAAAAAAGTAAGGGGCTTAAGCTGTAGTAAGGGAGATCCTAATTAGACATTAGGGAAACTTTCCAGTCATAAAAATATAGATATGCTAGAATATGCTGCCTGAGGTTGTCATTAAAATATAATTTATCTTACTTTTAAGCAGAAGGTTGAGTTAATGGCCTCATGTGATGTGTTTAAAATACAGGACTCAGGAATGCACCCCCAGCTGAGGCTGGACGATGCTGCATGATCCCTGATGCTGCTGAAACACCATGCGGTGGAGGGTAGGGAAGTAGAGGTCTCCATCAGCGTCTCCACTCCAGATGGGCAGGAGATGGGGACCGTGACATTTAAATGCCAGTCACGATCCTTTCTTTCCAGTATTGCTCTCCGTAAACATATACCACCAAAAGGCAAAATCACAAAGAAAAGTAATACGCAAAGCTTTGAAAGAAGAATTGACTAGAAGGAAAGAAATAAAAAATGCATTGTTCAAATTAACAATAGTGTTGGATCATTTCTAACAAACCTAATGATCCTTAGATAAATATTCATCAGAATATTTCAGCTTAATTTCAAAGTGGCCTGAAACATACCTGAGTCTTGATCTCCAGTTCATATTTCAGTGTGATCTTCATATCCTGAGGGGAAAATGAAATACTTGCACATAAAACTGTGTGGAAAAGTTTTTCCCCACTCTCATAAAGTTGTCAAGACTGAAAAAAAAATCCTATTCCACACTGGGATGAACGTCTAAAGCTTACCATAGGAAAAAAAAGAAAGACAGAGAGACTGATCCTTATATCATCTCAGATTTGTCAGCTGAGGCTAAAGCTCACCACAGGGTCTTGCACATCACAGACGAGTGCACGGGCGTAAGGGTTTGACTGATTTGGCCTGCCCTTCCCAGGCTCTCCTTTATACAGTGGGAGACTGATTGAGTACAAACAACTAACATGGGAATTCCAAGTTCAAACCTATTTGAAGCAAAAGACCAAAGACTTGAACCTCGGTCTGCCATGCCTCAGATGACTGTCTCTTCCATTAGACTCTTGTGGATTTGGGGTTGAGTTTGATGCCCACCCCTGCACTCACCATTTTTCCTTTCCCCTCATCTTCCCCATGTGTGTCTACCTTTTATCTACCTTGTGCTCCTGAAACTGGTGCCTACATGCTGCAGAAGATTTTATTTATAACAAGGACACTTTTCTTATGGGGAAAAAAAATAATTATTTTTACAAAATTCCAGTTACCTGTATTTGCACTGTAGCAATGTGAGAACTGAGAACTTTAGCTGTTCAGATATATTTAAATAGATGGACAGGTAGCTCTGCAGTGTGTGATACACACACTCACTCTGCATGCCTTCTGCTCCTACAATGCTGTGACCACTGCTAGGTAGATCTAGTTCAAAGTCATCTCATCAATCACCTTAAAAGCCATGAAAACTAATTTCTAAACTAAAGCATTTTCAATTCATCTTTCATGTGTCATCAAGACACTTTGAGTTGAAATTTCTTATTATCTGTCTCTTACCTCCCACCTCTGCAATCACAACTCTCGTCACTCAGAGAGAGTAAGCTGCAGATTGCTACATTTTCATAAAGCTATTTTGGATTTTTTTTTTTTTCCAGGTAACTCTTATTAAGAAGTCAATGGAAGAGAGACAGCTGAAAGCATGGCAAAACAGTTTGGAAATTCAATCCTGGCTGGGAATTCTACTATGTAAATGAAAAGACAAAGGAAATAAGGGTTGGAAAATGAATAGAATGGAGACAAAGGTAAAAAATTAAGTCTTGTTTTCAGTTGTGTATTCCATAATATCTTAATAAGCAGTGTATGTCTTATAATCAGCAGATTTTCCAACTGACCTATCTTTAGGGACTTCAGACCTATCAGCATCTTCACAGTACACTGTAGAAGACATCTTCTTTTGTATGACCATAAAGTGTTTAGAAATATTTGGAAGTGAATATTTTGCTAAAGAAGGATAACCTTTTAGTGTTGAAAGCACAATTAGATAGAAATATTCAGAGAATATGCATTCTGCTTATTTTTCTTAATTAAAAAAAACCCAACAAATGAAACTCTGATTGATGATAGTCCAGGTGTATAAAAGTGACACATTCAAAATTTTAGCCTCTGGGTCAAAGCTTTACAGCTCTACAAGGTGCCCCTGTTTTTTGAGAGAGTACTCATGTTTTCACGTTATCCCTGAGTTTTATATGGCATGTAATAAAGGCCAATACTGCAAAAGAAAAGGGTTTTTTGGTTTGTGAATATTATGAGGTATTTCTGGGGAGAGTTTCTTTCATACCTTACAATTTTTTTATCCTTCCTTCTTGCACTAAATGTTTGTTTTCAGTTCTCTCATACTATGGTGCACCAAAACAGTACAGCTTCTTGGTAATTCAGGCTGAATAATATCTATTTCACATTTAATGAGAAGAGGATATGCTTGATAACGTGAAGTTTGATAACCTCTCAATAAGAAACCAAAAGCAAACCACTGCCAGGATAATCCTCACTACACAGAAGTCTAAACTACAGAAGCTGACCTAGTTTTGAAGAATGATACTATTTGATAAGATTTGTTAATAAATAAAATAATTCAAATATGTTTAAAAATTGCAAACAGGAAAAATTTAAAAGACACATTGGCTTTTCCTTCCATTTTATGTATCATCCTCTAGTAGGCTGAAAGTAGGTATCCTTATTTCTAAGGCATATACCTTTAATTCAGAGATTCTTATGTTCTCCAGAGATGAACTCAATCCCCTGCAGATGCAATTATTTCAACTAATAGTTCGACTGAGCAGTCTGTGCCAATTCCCAACATTGACCTGTCCCTTGTCTGGTAGAAAGTCTTGCTTCTTTCTTCACAGACAGAGCTAAAGCAATTTTTCACGTGGATCAATATTTAATTTTTGGCTTCAGGTTTATTTTGCTTTTTTTTTTTTTTTCTCCATAAGTTGAACTGAACTGCAAGAAACAGGGAAAACCTGGAAGAGATGATCTATAAGATTTGAACTGAATGTTGGTGGGTTATATGCTGGTTTTAGGACTTTTTCTTTCCCTTTTCTGGCAAATATTTACTTTTGCAGTTGGAAAAACATGAAGCTGAACGTGACTCTAAGGAATTCTTGGGTAAAATGCATGTGGTATGAGTGTATGTGATTTGTAACAATGATGCTGCTAAAATTTGTTAAGATTTTTGGTTGTGCTCTGTGACTTAAGTTGCCTGTCAAAAAAGAATGATTTTTGAAAATGGCATTCTGAGATTCCCCTAATAAGAAAAAACTACTCTCCAAAATAAACTAGAACATTCTTTATTCTGAAGTGGAGAGTCTAAGGAGAAATATAACTTAATATAACATAATGTCATGTAACATAATGTAATTTTGTGACATTCATACTTTAAAGAAAAACAATGCAAAAACAAAAGCAAAAAAAAAGGACACCAGAAACAACTTATTTTCTAAAAATATTCCTAAATTTTCCTATATTAGCTTTACATTTATCTTCCCCATTAATTTGATTTAAAAATTATATTCTATCATTTAATTTTGGAACAGATTTTTAAGAAAGCCAAATTTTATGATTTTGTATGCATTTGCTCTCGAACTATGCAAGATAGAAAAGCAATAAGTAAAACATGCTCACATCTACTTTGGATATATTAAACAGTACAACCCATACAGCGGATAGTATCTGGTGTTGAAAAAAAATCCTGCAAGACATCTGATATAACCCAGTGTGATACAGGCACTTCTGTAAAGCTGAAAGTGAGAATTATTGCTCATCCATTAATGAGACTATTTTATTCTGAGATAAATTTCAATACATCTTGCTACTCAAGAGATAGCCCAGCTCCCAGGGAACAAAAGGTACCTAAGTTTCCTCCCCACCACCTCCCCTAAAATCCAGCATGGATTATTAAACTACTAGTGCTCGTGGCTGCTATCAAGGGAGCTCCTACTCTGTGGGCACTGTTGACTGCACTGAAGTTTGCCGACACCATCTGAAATGCCCCATGCAGGGTTACAGCTGATGCCGTGGGAGGCTGGCAATAAAGACACTGAATGCCCCCTTGGCCATGATGCAAGGACATGAAACATTTGACAGCTCAGCTTGAGGCTTTCCTGCCTCCCACCTGTGCCAGGCTGTGGCAGCTGGCATGACAGCCAGATCATGAGACGCACCAGGGAACTGCAGAGGGGGGAAAGAAAAGAGAAGTTACAGAATTTTAGAATGTTTTGGGTCAGAAGGGACCTTAAAGATCATCTAGTTCTAACCACCCTACCATCGGCCCCTGGGCAGCTCCCACTAGACCAGGTTGCTCAATTGCATCCAATCTGGCCTTGAACACTTCCAGGAAGAAGGCATCCACAACTTCTCTATACAACCTGTTTCAGTGTCTCATCACCTTCACTGTAAAGAATTTCCTCCTAATACCCAATCTAAATCTACCCTTTTTTAGTTTGAAACTGTTTCCCCTTGTCCTGTCACTACAGGCCCTTGTAAAAAAGACCCTTTCCAGCTTTCCTGTAGGCCCCCTTCAGGTACTGGAAGGCTGCTGTAACTTTTCCCCGAAGCCTTCTCTTCTTCAGGCTGAGCAACCCCAACTCTCTCAGCCTGTCTTCACAGGAGAGGTGCTCCAGCCCTCTGATCATCTTTGTGGCCTTCCTCTGCACTTGATCTAACAGCTCCATGTCCTTCTTATGTTGGGGACTCCAGAACTGGATGCAGTACTCAGCATGGGTTTTCATGAGAGTGGAGTAGAGGGGGAGAATCACCCCCTTTGACCTGTTGGCCATGCTTCTTTTGATGCAGGCCAGGATACCATTTGCTTTCTGGGCTGTGAGTGCACATTGTCAGCTCATGTCCAGTTTTTCATCCACGAGTACTCCCAAGTCCTTCTCAGGGCTGTTCCCAATCCCTTCTCTGCCCAGCCTGTGTTTGTGCTTGGGATTGTTCCGACCCATGTGCGGGACCTTGCACTTGGCTTTGTTGAATCTCATGTGGTTTGCATGGGCCCACCTCTCAAGCCTGTCAGAGTCCCTCTGTATGGCATCCCTTCCCTCCATTAGATATTATTTTAAATTAGGTCAAGTTACTCAGTGGCATTCATAGCTTGGCTGTGCAAGTGGCTAAGCCACCCTGTAGGGAGAGGTGGTACAGAGCAGCCTGAAGAGGGACAAGGGGAGGGAGATGGGAAGGATTTCTTAGGCAGCATTTCTTCAGATATTTGGGTGTTCTTTCTCTTTGGACAATGGAACCATGGCCTAAGCAAACCCGAATCTGTCTGATTTGAAGGATTTTTGTTGAATTAAACTGCATAGTCAGTGAGTGCAGTGACTGACATCAAGCTGTGTAAGCTTATTCTAGGAAACTACAAGAAGTTAATTCCCTTTTTACTTCTCTTTGTTTCCACTAGGTTTAAGAAAACAAGATTTGTGAACAGTTTTTAAACAAGCAGGATGCTCACAGATATGGCAGTTTTTCCAGGATGTGCCCACTTGCTCCCCAGCAGCACCTGAGGTCTCCTGGCCCTGCTCTACACTCTTCCCAGTCCAAGGGCAGCTCTTTCTTACACGGCCACAAAAGATGGCTATCGAGCCTCTTTCCAAACCCATTTCTTCACAGATGGGATATGTTTAACACTCCCCAGCAGCACAAGTTACCTCATCGTTGTGTCTTTTTTACCCAGGTTATTTTTATTCAGAGCAGTGTCATGACTGACAAGCATAATGCTATTGACAGGGAACAGAGTAGAATCTAGCTACTCAACCTGAGCTACGTGCCTCTCTTTATGGAGTGCAATCAGTGCCATATACAGTATTCCATGCATTCTCCATTGACTACCATGCACATTTTAACTCGCTAATTACCCTATCCATATGTTACATATGCTCCTAAGCTTCAATTAGTAGCAGCACCTGTTCAGTTTCTGCTGTATACTTTTCAATATTATGTTTGGACATTCCTAGTTGGGGGCATTCAGTTCCAAACTAAGACACATTTAGGGTCTACTGGTGTCCAGGTTCATGCTATATTAAGAAAAAGTTTAGGCAATGAAAATCAATGGAGCAAGTAAATTCAATTCAGCGTAAAATAGACATCCAGAGAGATATTCAGTTGCCTAAACAAAGGTGTCTAGTTCTGTTTGAGCTGCCCTGAAATGTCTAAGCACTAGCATTTGAATTTGGATATATTTTTGAGGGTAGTTTTCCCTTTTTTTCCTTTCCAACATTTGGTTCACATCCTGGAGCAGTCTTGGAGCACCAGCAATGAGATTTCTTTCAAACAGGACTCAGTCAGACCATAAGCTCCAGGAGCACTTCTACTGAGCTCTGGTCACTAACGGATGAAACCCTCATGTTCTCACTAGAGCTCATCGGAGCTGTACCCCTCGTAAGTGTACAGTTTATACACCTGGGTTGTCAGTACAACTCTGATGACCAGTAGGCCTGCTATATTTCATCGCACTACTGGTCTTGGCCAGAGGCAGCTCTCCATCAGGGCTGGTAGGCATGACACTGGACCTAAAGGTGTTTCAGACCCTCCTGGGGTGGGAGTGTGAGGCCAGGTGGCATTCCCCAGGGTGCAGATAAGGATGCTCAGCATCTGCACTGGAAAACCTGAGTCCTGCTGCTGGTGGGTATTGTCAGTGGAACTGTTTTTTAACTCCGCTGCCTGACACGCTATAGCCTATACTGTGAGGTTTATTTCCATTTGCTTTTCAGTCACACTATCACTCAGCTGCATTGCTCCTGTATTTGAATTATGTGCTTTAGGCCTTCACAATATTGCTTCAGACTATGAAAATAATTTATTTCTCATTTCTTCACTTAGTAGAAAATCCTCACCTCTCTGTGTCTTAAATAGGGACTGAAAAGTCAGAAGAAAGCCAAAATGTTTTGGCTTGTTTTTTTTTTCTCATCTGCTGTTTCAGTAGCCCAGACTGTGTTTTTTGATATATATTTTTTATGAATTATTTTATACTACAGCTCCTGGCACAACTGTCCTTATATTGTGTATATCAAAACTTCTCATGCTTGTCACACTCCTTAGAGGTCCATAATATTTACTGGATTGGCCAAACAGAATGCCTAAGTTAGAGTTAAACCTCTGACAAGATGTTTCCAACTCTGTTCCTGACTAAAAAGTCAAAAATAGGAAAAGAAGATTTTTATTCTTTTTTTTTTTTTCCATTTGGTTTTCATATGGGCCCTTGACTAAGAGTCAGGTTTTGAATGGTATCCTGCATACTGGAAAATCAGTTTAATTATGTGTTTTCAATTTACTTTCCCTGAGCCTCCAAAGGCAAGTGCATTATTGTGTGCTGTTACATAATATGCAGCCATGTGGAAAAGCAGCAGACACACCTTTGGCAAGTGCCTGTGTAAGTCTCCAGGGTTTTCACCCATGTTTTCACAGATGTCCTCTTAGAACCCGTCTAATCCCCCACATCAAGGTTTTATAGATTATTTGCACTCATTGGGGTTGGTGTAGTATAGAGCCAAGTATGCAAAGACTGCCAGCTGGCCAGAATATTTGATAAATGTGAGAACAAAAAAAATCCCACTCATAGCGGCGAAGTGATCTATTCCTGGAACACCAGCTGGATTGCTGTAATAAGCTATTAAACTAGTGTAATAAAATGAAACCCAGATTCACTAGGCAGATTACATAGCAGATCTATTTCCTTGAAAAGTGTAGTTTCATTGCTTTAATTTAGGTTATTGGTCACTTACAGTGATTAAAAAGATACGCAGTAGATTGACATTTTCATTCACATGTTTTGAACTAGAATGTCCCAAATTAAAGTTGTACAGAACTGTGCCCCTGGCATCTTTAAATATCTGCTTCCATTTCCAATGACTCAGTGAGACAGACTCTGGCAGACTTATTTTACTAAGAAACTATATCCCAGACGTGGGACTGAGATAACTCGTTACAAAAGACCATCTGAGAAAAACAAATGCACCCTAATGTAACACAGTATTTCTTCTTGCAGTAAAGAAGAATTTGAATGTCTAAAAAGAGATGAGGATTGATCTTCATGGCCATGTGTAATAACACCACCTTGCTATCCCTGCTAAAAAAAATAAAGAAATATTTCAATTGGAAGCTCTGCTCTCTGATAACTGTCTTTTTATTTGTCTCTAATTAGTTTGGGACTGATATATGACCATAAACTAAACATTCAACATAAAGAGTTTGGTAATTGAACTTAGTGGAACACTGCATTAAAGAATTGGCAAGGTTGAGATGCCTTATTTTTGTAATCAATATCCTTCTTGCTGGTAACAATAGAAGAAAAACACCAGAGGTCCTAGTCCTACTATCATACAAGAAAACCAAGTGGCTTTTCTAGTTAGACATACTATAAAATTATATTGCAAAGGGTATCTCAGGAATCACAACTGAACAATATCACTGCCAGTAAAGGTATACTGACGATCTGGCCTGTTAGCTCTTGCTTTAATTTTACACAATGAGGACTTTGATATTTTGCATTCTCTGATGACTGAGAAACTGTAGGAGTGACAAACAGAATGCCATCCTGTCTGTTGGTTATTATGGCTGTCTGAACTCCAGATGAAATAGTGGGAGAGCAGACATCTGAGGGTAATAACAGAAAACAAAAAACACATTGAGCTGACAAAGCACTGCATTTCCAAATGAGAAATGAGTACCATAACAAGGGTGAGTTGCAGATATATCAGTTCCAAGCTACTTAGGAATACATACTCACATGTCTTGGACAACACAACCTATGGTATATTTAAGCTGTGGTTACAGGTAATTAGTGTCACTAATGGGAAAAGCAAGCAGGATACAGGTGATTTCCTTACTACACCTGATTACCTTTCAGAGTATGGAGAATGGAAACAGGCCAGTGGCCAGCAGAATTTTCCTTTAAGAACTGGATATAGCCAGGGATTATCTATCTGGTGCCTTTGTTTTGTAACACACCAGCCTTTAAGGCTCTCATATGCAGTATTTCATATATATGCCCTAACCTGGCAATCACGGCAATTTTTACTTGAGTTCAATAGATCTGAAATGCTGAAAATTTGCCAAAACTGGCTGGTAAAAGCTGTTAGAACTAAAGAACATCTCTCCAGCTTTCATCTCCCATGTGAGATTTTGGTGAGACTAATTAGAGGTAAGGAAGGCTGAATATTGAGTCAAATTTCTCTGCTTGACATTTCAAACATAGCAAGATATTTAAACAAATACTATCAGGGATTTATTTATTGTGTTCTCTGGTTCCCTCAAAGAGTGATACGTGACACCTTTACTAACAGACACAGAAACCAGCCATCATTTTCAGTGGGGCCAGCCACAGGTCCTCTGAGCTATGGATCTGCTACAGAGTTCACCCAAGCCTTGCTAAGCCTTCTCAGTTGCAGTAGCAAGGAAAGAATTTATTTTTTGTTAAAAAAATGCTGATTTTCTACCTTGATAAATAAAAGCCATTCATCTGTTACAGCTGCCTATAGCGTAAATCAAAAGGGTTATTTGTATGTATTAACCTGGGGACCTTGCAAGCCAGGGGAGAGTGCTTTGTAGAGATGTCATTTGTCCCTGTAGAAGCCCTCCTTCCAGTTAAAACAGGCTATGTTTATCATGGGTTAAAAAGATTTCAGTTTTTCCTGATGCAAAGAGATTTCGGGAGGGGTGGAGGGGAAGTTTGCTGAAGCTACCTCATTATGAATTTCTGAAGAGAGGCAAATCTGGTCTTTGAGGAAATGCAAGGCACGCTATATGTTTCTTTGTGTTTCAAGACTTCAATTAAGTTGCCAGGCATTTATTTTATTTCCTTTTTTTGTTGTTGTTGTTGTTGTTGTTGTTGAGATGTTTACTGCAATTGCAGCTACTGAATATATCTTCCTGCTCTGGCTTTTAGAGCAGACAGCCTCTGTTTTGCTAGTACTTACAAATAATTGAATAAGTGTTTACAAATGCTTTTGAAAATAAAGGTTTGTAACTAATAAACAAAGAAAAAAAGCAGGTTGTTACATCACCAGGGTTAATGTTTGTGTTAGTAAGGTTAGTGGTCACCTAAATGAGACAAATGTAGAAATTTTTTTTCTGGTTACCTATCATTCCCACAGATAGTATATTTTGAGTCCTGAGGTTATCAAACTAGGTTTTAGTACACTCATCTGTACATAGATACATAAAACATGAAAACAGCAAAATAAACCACATCAGAAACACACGTTTCTGGTGCCCTGCGTTAATGATTATTGGCACTGCTAAGGCAGCTTGCACCCCAAACAGTTGCCTGGCATGGCGTTTTTCATGACTGAGGTGAACAAAGGTACTGAAAAGGTAAATCATGTTCACACTTCTGGATAGAATTTATTGACAGCTACTGCAGTTCATTGGTGCTTGGCATCCTTTCTGGTTTTGATCTGGTGTGGCAGGAGCTAGCTCAAGTCCCAGAGCAATGCATGGCTATGGATCTACGCTAACAAGCTCTGGTTCTTAGCTGTGCTGTTTCTTGACCAGAGGACAGTGCCTTGTGGAAATACTAGCGTGGGTTGATCTAATTTGAGGATCTCTTCATTTTTGCCTCATATATAGTGTGGGTAAGATTGAAGAATTACGAAAACTTTGGGAGCAGATGAAACAGAAGTAAAAGTCAGTAGCAAAGTACAGGAGCAGTCATGTTAACTGAGGCTCATGACAGCAAAATCCACAAAGCTCAAATAATAATTTGTGGTGTATCTTGAAGAATGAAAAAATAAAGCTCTTACAAATAGGCACAAGCATGTGATGCCCTCTAGCAATTTGCTAAAATTCAATCCAGATAACTGACTTAACCTAAAGGTTACCAATATGCAGATTAAATTCTGTTTTTGTCATTTTTCAAGGCTTATGATTTTAAAAACCAAGTTGGCCAGAATTACTTGGCATGTTTTAAATTCCTTGGCTGATTTAAGATCAGCCAGTACTAGCAAATGCTGTTTTCCTTTCCTGGATGTGTCCCCTTCAGGGAAATCTCTCATTTTTCTGGCTTTTTTTGTTTGTTTGAAACAGAGGTCTACAGAAAGCCTGTCTGAAGAGTTACCAAATATGTTTCAGTGCAGAAGTGTCTCAAAGTAATCTTATGTACTCATCAGACTGGCATCACTGCTTGGCAGTGACTTATGGCACATATGGCAGTTCATTTTACAGCTTCAGATTCCCGCTGTGGGCAAATCAAAAGTGAATTAATTTTATGACAACATGTAAAACAACCACGATTTCACAATTTTGTTTGAAGATGTAATGTAGAAGAGTCAGCCACATTCATAAAGAACCTTACAAACTGTCACTTTTTATATTTACATCCATTCCTATAGTGCCAGGCAATAAGAAAAGAAAATCCTGTAAAATGATAGTTATCTCTATTAACAATTGAAGGTAATTGCCCATAGAGGTTATCATGTACCTGCATTTTAATTCAGGACAGAAACATGCAGAAAAGAAAATAGAAGCTGCCAAGAAAATGCCTTGAGACAGAAATTGGTTGAAAGACATCTGGAAATAAACATTTTTTTTCCTCAATCTGACCTATTTACTGTGCACTTCTACTATTATTTCAGTTGATTACTGCAATTGTTCGGGGAAAAACAGATTAATAAAATATGTTCCATAAATAAAATCATGCTAAGCTTATTTTCTAATCACTGATCATTGTTTTTAGCCTTGCAGGGTGGAGATGAATACATTAAATATCAGTATGCTGTGTTTATAAGGCTATACTTATCACTTATGATTTAAGCCTGGTATCACATTATAAAATTAAATCACCCTCTATCACAAGTCTAGAAAAGAACTAGAAATTGGAAATATGCAAAAAAGTTCAGTGAGATGGAGACAACTGTATATTTTCTGGCTGGAACTGGTTAGCTGTTAAAAAATAGGGAAATAATAAGGAAATAGGCTGAAAGCTGGGCTCTCCCTGAATAGAACTATCCCTGGCTCAATGGCCAAAACCAGCAGATCTGTGTCTTCTCTAACACTATTACTGGCAGTAGCCTAATTAGAAAGTCATGAGATATCTCATTGCCTGCCTGTTAATACAAGCACTCATGTGGAGCACAATTAATGCAAGTCTATGCTTTCTGACTACATAGGATTTTTTTGCTTTGTTACTGAAACTGATGGTGAGCAAAGCTAACACCATTGATTAAGAAATGGTATGTATAAATAGTTTCTATAGGAAGAGAATTACCCTTCCTGATCATGAAAAAATTAAAAATACAGGTCCTAGATGCTCTTGCTCTTCCAAAGAATGACATCCTACTTAATTTTCAAGTGCAGAAAATAAAGTCTTCGTAAAATAATTCAACACTGTATAGGCAACAGCTGAGATGCCTTTATATGACCACATTCTTAGGACTCATTTGACCAACATTCAGGACATTACAGGCCACTGCAGAAAAAACTGGCATTGGAGTGGCATGTTCTTGTCACTCTTCTGCTCAGTTTAGAAGGATATATGGGGTCCTGTCATTTCGCAGGAAAAATCAAGCTACCAACAACAGCTCTAGATGCAAATCTTCTGTAACTGACATGAGCTGAAAGCTGGCTCCCTAGGCTCCTTTCATTGTGTCACACCTGTGTTTGGTTGAGTTTTCCTTTCAGTCATGTTTCCTCTATATTTACAAACAACCCTTCTCAGATCCCAGCCTAAACAAAGCCCCACCACTGCCTAAAGAGCATCTAAATTGCTGAGCAAGGTAGGGAGGTGGGGAGAAAGGGAAAGGAAAATCAGCAGAAATACATGTTGAGCAGCCTTAGAAAATAATCCTAAATGACAGGCAGCAGTTAAGCTCTGTCTCAGAGAGGCTCAGACAAGCCAGATGTGTTCTCTATTTCCTCAGAGCATCGGATATTTTGCACCATCCCTGTGCCAGCTCTTCTCTCTTGCAGGTGACAAATGAGTTGAGGTGGTACCGATGAATGCTGCTTCACAGAATGCTTTCACTGTTTGGTAATTGACTGGCAATCCTGTCAAAGCAAATGTACCTGATGCTAGAGTAGGCAGGAACTGTACTCTACCTAGAGCTTGTTTGTGCTGTTCTCTTTCTATACAAGGTTTCAATCCCAAATTACCTTCATAGAAGCCTTTCTATTTCCCATGCTCAGTTGGTTCATTGTTTAGGGTTGCATTTAGAAGCAGATGCCATGTTTTCATTACAGTATAGGTGAAAGGGATGCAGCTGTATTGATTGAAAGTCTATCTAAAGGAGAACAATAAACAGTGATGGGCATTTAATCGATCATTTAGATCCAAAGAATACATTCTACTTCGCAAAGAAGGTGGGAAAAGCCTCTTGATACAACTTTTCCTTGTTCCAAGATGAAATTACTCTGATGATTAATAGAAGCTGCTATTAAATTCTATGCAGTTCATAGAATTAAAGCGAAGACGTGACTTGGTGAAGAAGGATTTAGTTCAGAGCATGGTTTATACAGATTGATTGTATATGATGGAGGAATACCTTAGTGTAATAAGGAACAGTTTTGTACTTCCTAAGAATTTAAGTGATTCTCACTTGCAACTTGCTATCCGTGTATATGCACAGTACTGTAGGTAGGAATTCTAGATTAGTGTAATTTTCACAAATGCATGCAGGAAGGCTAGAAGTGCCAGGTAGGCTCAATGTGCCTGAAGCATATGAAAATCATAAGTAAATGCTTTCTTCATCCTGTCAGTTTTGATATACAGCAACCAGAGGAAGTGGCGGGAGGAATGTGATGGCCTATTGTGGCAGAACTTTCTCAGACATTTTAATGATTGCATGAATATCTCAAGGGATAAATTTTCACTTCATAAACCAAATAGTACTTCTCTGGACCTCCCATGGTCTACAGTTTAGAGAAATAGCCACTAGTAAGAGATTGCAAGTGTTACTGGAATCACTCAGTCTATAACCGGGATGATGAATTTTGAATTAATCAATATTCACAATGCAAAGAAAATTAAAAATCCAGTATAGAGATAAGCAATACTGCTGCTGCTGAGTTTTCAGAAAAATGGGAAATCACTTTTGCATTTGCTGTAGAAAACAAAAAACAGATGAACAAAGTTCTGTTCCCAGAGTAGGGAATGCTGTCACCCCTGAATCTTCTCCTTAGCGATTAAATAAAATAATGTGTTTTTTCTCTAAGGTGTGTTTCCCAGTTGTGTTTCTCCTCTGGGAACCCCCTTCCCTGTTTTAGCATCTTTTCTGAACAGTGGATATATTGACTGGGTACAGCAATTCAGTAGTGATATCGGCATCAACTGGTATGCCTTACATCAAAAGTAAACTGGGTAACTGTGACAGAAATGATATGGACTTTAAAAATCTATAAACTCTGTAGGATGCACGCTTGAGAAATATGCAATATAAATTGTAGCAGGTGTAGTAATTTTACCATTTTTTTCACTTGTATCATCCAACACAAATTCCTGTTGAAAAATCCTTATTATGATGTTGCCACTGGTAAATTCTGCATTTGACACGTATGAGGAGTTACATCATATGTGTCGCATAAGTGATATTTTCCTTTTGTATATTCCCATAGAATATACATAGAAACAGGAATTACAATACACAACCATACAAACAAAGGCATCAATAGGAAAGAGCGTCCTTACTTATGTTATCTTAGTACTGGGATGGTAAACGAAAACCTGAACTTGAGAAGCACATAAATGTTGTGAACTTGGTTAGGGGAAAAGGATCTCTGAAAAGTTCATTTGAATACTGAATTGCTTGACTGGATTCTTACAAAGCCCTTATAAAATGTCAAATGCAGCTGATTCTCTGGGAGTAGAAAGTAACACGTTTATGTATAACACACAGTGAGAGCATTTAAATAACTTACGAAGTGTACCTGTTAGTCATATTTTAAATTTATGTAAATCCTTTTAATTCTTTACGGGTTTCTTTTTTTAAATCAGTGAAAGAATAAAATTTGGCATTTCAAACCAGCTATTATAATGAATGAGGCAGAAAATTCAACTATTCAAATCTAATGATACTTTTATCCTTATTTTTTCTTTTGTAATTTCATGGAAACAGAAAATTTCATAATAAGTGACCTTAGTGATGTAATTTCCTCTATTAGAGGGTAGATAATACTCATAGATAATTTGCAAAATGATTACTGACCTCTTGGGTTGCCATTCAAAAGAGAGAAACTCTTCCCTGCAGTTCCTTAGTATTTCTTATTTTATATTAACTGCATACAGGCAAAAAAGCATAAAGGGCTATTAACAGAGATACCATTAGGATATATTTACCTTGTTAGCTTAAACAGGCTTTCAGCTTTCCATCCCATTAATTTAATACATACCTGTACAAAAATACTCCTACCCAGAGAAAAATGGGAAGAACACAGAGTGAGACTGAACAGCAGTAGATAACAGTAGAAACTCATTTCAGCAGATATGACTCAGAAATTTTAGTTAAGTGCATGTCATTTTTGTAGCCATTTTTCAGATAAATTAGAACATAATGTTTAAAAGAAGTTTTGTAGTATTTACTGCTATTCACCCTAGAGCAGCTTTGCGAGAATGAGTCAGACTCTACTTCTTCTTATGCACTAAACAAATATTATTTCCCGCAGGTATGTTGATTGGCCCTCGATCTGACAGGCTTTACGAAGAAAAACTGGAGGAAAGGACATTATTGTGAGCTAGCAGTAGGATACAGAAGGAAATCTAACTTGATTTTCAGATCGTTGATTTTTCAGGAGACTGCAACAAAGTTGCATGTACATATTTTCATATGTAAAATTACAGAGAGAAACAAACATGAAATATTATATTATATGGAGATTGGAACAAGATGATCTTTAAGGTCCCTTCCAACTCAAACCATTCTATGATTCTATAAGGTGTTGTTCTTTTACATAGAACAGAATTTTTGAATAGTCATATGGCATTTCTAGAAATTAATTCAGGTAAACTGAAACCAATGTAGTTATTAGTGGATAAATATGAGTTCAGCAAGATTCTACTCAGCAAGTTAATGACTCGGGAAATAGTGCAAAGTTCTAGAAAGCAAGAAATACTCCCTAATATACACTGGTCATGTCACAAAACAGGATTTCTTTCAGGTTAAAATACCAAAACATCATCAGCTAAACTCTGAACTCCAGTATCACCTGATCAGCTAAATTACGTCCATTAGATATAGATAAATTTCATAAATATTTGCTTGAGAATAATGATGATCATATTCAAAATAATTAATAAACCAATGCAAGTATACCTGCCTCATATTCTAGTCCCTTTGGAGTTAATGGTGTTAATGGAGCTAATGAAGTTAACTTCAACAAATACAAGATATTATCCCCCCTTTTAAGAAGATAGAGCTTGACTTATGGCAAGGCTTCCTTCTCAGAAAATAGTAAGCTGGATAGATTTTTTTTATCTGTAGGGTAATTTAATGCAATCCACAAATCTCATGTATCATGTTTTTCCCCTTCTGGACACGTATACTTTCATTTATGCTTTTTATTTTTTACCTCCTTTCCCTCTATCTTTTTGATCTTTCTAACCAGCTCTGTTTCTTTATATTAACAGAGGCTTAGATAACGACATAAATTAACTACAAAGAGCCCAAAGGTGACTAATTCTTAGGATGGACTACATCATGGTAAAAAACTTGCAGATCAATTGGCAATTTATGCACCATTCTTCCCATGTCACATTTTTTTTCTCTCCTTGTGTTCTTTTCTAACCTGTGGTATTGTGATATTTCCCACAAATTTTTCAGAGAAAGCTCTGCTTATTTTCTTTCTCCTATCCAATTTTCCTTCTCTTCCTGCCCTCAGCATGAATATTGGTTATTTGTGTTTGATTGCATCTATGATGACTTTTCCTGGCCTGAAAGTTTTTAGGTGGATCAGAGACATTTCTTATTTATAAAAAGGAGGAATGCAGAATAACCAGATCTCTCAGATTAGTAGAAACCTTTAAAGCTTCTGTTTGTTTCTATGCCTTGAGTATTTTTAGTATCCTTTGCAAGTGCTTATATTTTAGGATACAAAGCAGCAAAGAGAGAATAGAGATTAAATGGGAAAATATTTTTTGCTGAAGAAAAAAACCCAAAACCAACCCAAATCTGTTGAAAAATATATTTGATCTGGATGTTAGAAACATTAGTATGGGAGAGGATGCAACAGGAGCTGGGGACATTGGGTGTAAGATTCATCCAAATGAGCAGAACACCTTTGTCTTTGCCAGCTTTCTGCTTTCTGGAATAGACAATTGACCCACAGTGCCTATGCTTCACTTGCCAGTGAAGAAGCTGAAAATCCATTTAGATATGGGATACTGTGGTGAATAGTGAGGGGTATCATGAATGGAAGAGAGAAAAATCAGTAAATACAGTCTCTCATTAGACAGTAGATGTGCTATTATGTGTAAACTTCACAGGCTGGGTGCAACTATTTCCAAATTTCTGGACAGAGATCAGTAACGAATACAGTTAATTTAAAAATATTGGTAAATCGCATTCTTTTAATCTAGGAGAAATGTAGCTTGGATAATCTTGAACTTTATTAATGGTAGAAAATAAGAACAATCATTTATATTAAAGCACTTAATTCTTATATGAAATCTGATTGCACACATGTGCAGATGTGGCGTATTTCCCAACCTCCAGTCCAGGCTAGGGCTGTGAAAAATTCTCCAAATCAACATACTGATTTAAGGTCTGTAGATGTTCTGAGCAACTACGATTAGAAAAATATTAACTTAAGATCTTTTACGTGAGCTGTACAATCTGAATTGTACCTTTTTACATCTATTGTTGAAGAAAGGCTTCAGGTACTTCTAAATAAAGGATAAAAACAAATAAAGTTCTCTCCTCTCCAACCCACACATTTCTGTTCTCAGAAAACTAAGATAGTTTACGATTTCTCTACATATGCTTGATTCCTTCTGGCTTCCCAAAATACTATTCCTGCATTTCTGTAAAATAAGACCTTGTAGAGGTTGTTGAGCTGTTGCACTTGTTCTTAAACATTCAAGGAGCAGCAATAACAGAATGTATCTTTTCCTAGGGGACATCTTGAACAACAGGTGACAAGCAGGATAATCAACTGCTACAGCCAACCGATCCATTGTGCTAGTGTCTGTTGCTACATTTTGCTTGTGCCCAAGGCATTCTTCATCCTTTCAGCTTCATCACAAAGGAAGGCTAACAAAAAAAATGGGAGCATCATGTAAATAAATATGAGCCATTATCTTGTTTCATCTTGTTGGATCCGAATGATGACAATTCAGTTGACTCTTCTGATTGAGTTTCACGCCAGTCTGACAAAGTATTACAAATTGCATTAGAAGATCAAAATGAAAACTTGATGTTGAGACAAGAAATAATTTACTTAGAACAGGGTTCTCATACTATCTGTAGCGGATTAAATGTGAACTTGATTTTTAAAGCTGAATCTACAATAGTTCAGGAGTCTACAAAAGTTAGTCATCACCTCAAATGTTAAGCCTTAGAAACTGCAAACAACCTGGTGATGTGGTGGAATGTTTTTCTGATGCAAGCTTAACAGATTACCTGTTTTTTACATCATCCTGCAGGTAGAGTCTCTGACACAAAGTTTTTGTTACCAACTTTTTGCATTAACTGTAATGGGAACAGTGTAACTGAAAAGAGAATATCAGATATAATTATGTGCTTTTCATTCTTTAAAATGATGCAGAAAGTTCCCTATAATCCATTCTCCTTCACTAATTAAATAGATTCATTGGCTGTAGCAGCCAATTACATTGTTTTTCAGCTGTTGCTCCAGATGTCCCCTGTGATGGGCTGCACTCATCTTATTTCTACTCTCTTTGTATATGTCTCTGAAATTTATAAAAGTGAAAGAGCTCAGAAACTTATACAAATTCTCATTTTCTTAAAGAGAAACTAGAATATGTAACACAGATATTTCACACCCACCATCCATTTGCCAATTAAGCCAGTAAGTCTTTCCATGGAACAAGGCACTGTAAGAGAACTTGTTCTTAAGATGGCTTCATTCTTCATACTAAGAATGAGAACATCCAATAACCATGGACACTCAGAATTCTCTTTAAAACTTCTAAGGAGGACACTTCGGTCAAAACTTTCTGAATGTAAATATGGCAATAGAAGATCAGAACCAGATCTTAATTATATTTTTTGTTGTAGGTTTTTCTCAGATATTTTTAAATTTTTTTAAGCTTACTTAGAAAGGTATAGAAAGCCAATTAGTGCAATTAGTGATTCCCTTTATCTGTACCCAAGTCCATTCATTAGCTCTTGATGCAAACAGAATTACAGGCACACTCATATGAGAGAAAACACAATTTTGTCCTTTTAGAAGTACTCCATGGAGAGAGAAAAAAAGAAGCAAAGAAAAGTCACTGCACTTCATGTGCTCCATTTTAGGTACTTTATAGTTCTATTTCTTCTGTGTTTAATGCCAGCTTGTATCACTTTTTTCTGACCAAAGTTTAAATCTCACAAGACATACTATTTTTTTGAGACTGAGACAAAACATAAAGAAAACTTTATGGTACTGTCTTGTCATTTTCTTCTTCTCTACTCTGTTACTTTATTGACTGTTACAGTAATCCATAAAGATACACATCGTTGTGTTAATAATGCAAAAGATTTGCTTTGTAGCTAAGCCATTAATATACATCATTAGTTGATTTTCAAGAACATGACTAATACATCAACAATAGTTGGTTTTATAACCTTGTCATTCACAGTGAGCCAATATTCAAAGAAACTTGACTTGGCAGAGGCTCACCTTTACTTTAATGATTAAGGGCTTTCAAAATCCTGAGTGGCTGTCAGCTATAAAGAAATTACTGCTGCAGGAGATCAGAGGAAAAAAAATCCAGGCATGCTTTTTTTAAACAGCTAGATATCTCCATGATCAACTGTAATGCCACATTGTCAAGGTATGGGTAAACAAATATGCTCCAACGTATAAATTAGTAAGCAGAGAACCATAAAGGAATTCCGTACTCACAGACAACATGAACTACTTACCTAGTTTCTTCTGGAGTGATGTGTGCCCTTCTTTGTAGCATCATGTGTTAGACAATCCCAGGGCACATGATACAGAACACGGCAGAACAAGTAGAAGGATGCACCACTTCTCATTCTTAGAGAAACATGGTATTTCCTATGTTTTCTTCAAGGTTTGAAACTTGAATTTGTTCTCTGCTGACTTCATGCTGGCACTCTGAGATGATCTACACAATAAGGAAAGCTGCTGCTGTAGCAGGATCACGGTATTTGTATTTCCTGTAGAAATGAGGAATTGTGAGCAAAGATTAGACCCTACTGCATTCTCATCCCTCTGCAAATCTAGAAAGCAACCTTGCATTAAATGTGTTACTGATGCTGAGATATGAGAGGTAAAAACAGGTATGGATTGGTGTGACTGCAATTTTAGAAATACAGTCTAGAAAAGACTGCTTCTAATACAGGTGAAAAACATGAGCTCTTGTAAAATGCCACTTATTTCCATATGATAAGGTTTCACATGTCATGAGAAATATACATAAGTAATGAGTATTTTGGTTTTGCAATTAAACAGAGAAAATCGATGGGGAGGGGATGCAAAAAGCAATTTGTTCAGAAAGAAGAGTAAGTTCTGATGAGGTAAAAGTTGTAAAAAAACTGTTATCAAATTAGAACCCTTTCTCTTTTCTTTATTTATTTTATATATTTATATATTTATTATTCTCTTTATTTTATTTAGTATAAAATAGTTATTTAACTTAAAATAGCTTTAATGTAACAAAATAGGCACTTTCAAAAGAAGAATGTAACTTTCAAATGGAAAATTCAAAAAAGACATTGTAGAATTTGGATGTGTCTTGTATAGACATCTGCCCAAGGAGAACTCCCTGCAAAGTTTAACAGGCACACTATATGACTGGTGTGCCCTATTTCCTTCCTGGGGTACACAGAACTTTTTCTTATCACATGACAAGAATTTATAAAATTAATCTTTTTATGTTCCTACAAATCCATCTTCACTAGTGGAAACAGAATTAAACACATAAACTCCACAGAATTTGTGGTGTTTTATCCTGTGATTATGCTGCAGACATGTCATCATGATAGACACCATCTCATGAGGCACAAAAGACAGATTTCCATATGGGAATATACTGTTCCATTTGTTTGAGAGAAAGGCGTTACTTAAAGGTGCAGTAAGCAAAGGGATTTTTCCCCACTGCAGGTGATCAGAAGATGGAAAGGAAGGAGATACAAGTTATTTTGCAGAATCAGATTGTAATAACAACTTTCTAGAAGCCAATGTATTGATACCAAGGCAGACTATTTAGGAAACCTAGCACTATGATCAATGGCTTTAAAAACATAAAATGCAATCTATCTCTCTGTACTCTCTAGAAATCTAAGGCAGTGGAATATCTCAGCAACTGATGTGAAGTAGATATCTTCTAGAGGATTGGAAGATACAGGAGAAAAGTGACAAAGCTACTTAAAATTTAAAATGTAGGTATTTTACTATGAATGTATTTTTAAAGATCACAGGAGAGGATAATCTTGTTCAAGGAGGCAACTTGCTCTGAGATGAGAGCTTAAAAATAACAGCTTTGTTTTTCTACCTTATCACGCACCATCTAACTGCTTTAAGCAATACAAGGTCTGAGATGGACTTATAATATGTTAAAAGGATGAAGGCAGCATGAAAATTTTCCCCTAGCAACAGGGATAGAACATTTAAAAGCTGTCACACCAGAAAACAGTGTGACAAAAACAAGGGGTGGCCAATCTGAAGTTATTACACAGAACTTTACTTATCTCCAGATGTAACCTGTTCATGAGCAGAAGGCAGCATCTGAACTATCTACTGCTAGGTCTTTGTTCTACCACCCCACTGCAGCAATGTGATAGCTGCTCGTGCTTGAAATTTCCTACAATATTATACTACGCATGTGTATCATTGTAACCAGGACAACACTATGGTTGCTAGGGGAATTAAAAGAAAACAAAGAACTGAAGACCAAATTTAGAGTCAACAGAAAAGTTCCACTGTAAGATTAGAAACAAAAAGGGATGATGGACCACGTTGTACATATTCTCCAATTCATCATTATTTATCCTCCAGTGTTATTCACAGGACAAAGGAAAAATCAACAAAGCAGAAACCCCTGCCAGCCAGCCTCAATGTTCAATGTTTGATATGTGACTTAGAAGTACAAGTATCACATAATTCATCATCCCAGCTTTTTGTTCAGATAGCATTGTTCCTTAATGCTAAACCTCCTAAATTCACAACACATTTTTGAGTTGTAAAAGTCTTATGCTGAGTAAAATGAGAGTATGAGACCATCACAGGAAATACTGCTTTGAGAGATCATTCCCTCCCTCGAGTCCACCTCTATTAGTGTCTTTGGTCAGATCAGATGGGCTCTTTGGAAGCAAATCTGGTTGTCTCCACTAATCATGCCTCAGTTCACATTATGCAGTGGTCTCAAAGTACTTTCAGACGAATTTGTAGGGGAAGATGCACCCCAATAACATACCTAAAACCCTCCAGACACCAGCAGGAGTTCAGACCATGGGAACAAATGAAAGCAAATGTGAAACAAAGTCTCCCAACATGTGTCCAGTATGGATGGTGTGTCCTGGGCAGCAACTGCTTTGCTTTTCAGATTTTTCTCTCTTGGTGTTCTTTTCTTGCTGATATAGATAAACTCTAGACAACTTTGACACACCAGTAGTATTTCAGATAGCATACTTTTTAGTGTTACATGTGTTATTCTACTGCTACTTAATCACATGTGATGCCCTATAAGCAGCTAATAATAGAAAATATTTTGTCAGAAGTAATCCCATTAAAAAACTTACTAAAACCAGCACTGTCAGCCAGTTGCAAAATGTGTTGTAGTAAAATCCAGCATCAGTTGGTTTATTAAAAAAAACAATAGATTACAGAAAACTGTATCTGTTACCTCTCCCCTCTGTGGCCTATGAATTGATGGTTGACCCCATACAAATCACAGAGTGACTGTAGGGAAACATATTATGATTAGTCCTAAACTACAGGTAGGATACCTAAAGAAGGGGGACAACTATCTGTGTGCTGCTGAAGGTACAAACACAGGTTATATTCTGAAAACAAAACAATAAACCCATCATAAAATGGAACGACAGACAGTTCATGCTTAGAAATAAAGCTGAAATCATAGAATCACAGAATATCTCAAGTTGGAAGGAACTCATAAGCATCATCAAGTCCAACTCCCTGTTCCTCACAGGATTACCTAAAGCTAAAGTATATGGCTAAGAGTGTTGTCCAGATGCTGCTTGAACTCTATGAGGCTCGGTGCTGTGACCACTTTCACAGAATCACAGAATCACAGAATTCTAGGGTTCGAAGGGACCTCGAAGGATCATCTAGTCCAACCCCCCTGCCAGAGCAGGACAACCTAGAGCAAGTCACACACAGGAACACATCCAGGCGGGGTTTAAATGTCTCCAGGGAAAGAGACTCCACAACCTCTCTGGGCAGCCTGTTCCAGTGCTCCATCACTCGCACAGTGAAAAAGTTTCTCCTGATATTCACATGGAACCTCCTATGCTCCAGTTTGCATCCATTGCCCCTTGTCCTATCATTGGACGTCATTGTAAAAAGCTTGGCTCCATCATCCTGACCCTCACCCTTTACATATTTGTAACCATGGATGAGGTCACCCCTCAGTCTCCTTTTCTCCAAGCTAAAGAGACCCAGCTTCCTCAGCCTTTCCTCATAAGGGAGATGTTCCACTCCCTTCATCATCTTAGTGGCTCTGTGCTGGACTCTCTCAAGCAGTTCCAT
>VZRW01002635.1:79346-111201 GCA_013398125.1 Aegotheles bennettii
CCATTGATTTATGGATGTCCAGATTGCTCAACTGATCCCTAACCCAATCCTCATCTACCAAGGCAATCTCCTCCTTTGTCCTGACTTCTTCTGGGGCTATTGGGATCAGGGGCTCCTGGGGAAAGCCTGCAGGAGTAAAGACAGAGGCAAAGAAGGCATTCAGCACCTCTGCCTTCTTTATATCCTCTGTCTCTAGGGGAGCCTATTCCAGTGTCCCACTTTCCTGGGGAGCCTATTCCAGTGACCAACCAACATCTCAATGAAAAACCTTTCCCTAATGTCCAATCTGAACTTCCCCTCGTGTAGCTTCATTCAATCTCCTATGTCCTATCGCTGGACATCAGAGAGAGGAGATCAGCACCTCCCCCTCCACTGTCCACCTTGAGGAAGTTGTAGTCCAGAATGAGGTCACCTCTCAGCCTTTTCTTCTCCAAGATGAACAAACCAAGTGATCTCAGCCACTCCTCATAAGTCTTGCCCTTGAAAAGTTTCACCACCTTTGTGTCCCTCCTCTGGACACACTCTATTAACTTGATGTCATTCTTATAAGGAGGCACCCAAAACTGCACACAGGTGGGGCTGTACCAGTGCAGTGTGGAGTGGGACAGTCACCTCCCTCGACCAGCCAGCTATGTTGTGCTTGATGCACCCCAGGACACAGTTGGCCTTTTTGGCTGCCAGGGCACACTGTTGACTCATATTCAGGTTTCCATCAACCCAAGCCCCCAGACCTCTTTCCACAGGGCTGCTCTCCAGCCTTTTTCCCCCCAATTTCTACATATAACCAGGACTGCTCCACCCCAGGTGGAAAATCTAGGACTTGCTCCAGTTACCTTTCATACAGTCGGTTATTGCCCAGCCCTCTAGTCTATCCAGATCTCTCTGTAAGGCCTCTCTATCCCCGAGGGGGTCCACAGCTTCTCCTAGTTTACTATTGTCAGCACTATTGTACACTATTGTACACTTGATTCCTGTATCCAGATAATTTATAAAAACATTGAAGGGAACTGGCCATAAAATCAAGCCACTGGTGACTGGGCACTAGTCTGATGTAACCCCACTTTGAGTCCAACCTGCCAGCCAGCTGCTCACACCATGTATTATGGACTTGTCCAGCTGTATGCTGGATATTTTATTCAGAAGGCTACTGTGAGAGACAGAATCAAAAGCTTTGCTAAAATCCAAACCCAACACATTTACTGTCTTCCCATGGTCAACTGGATGGGTGACCCTGTTATAAAAGAAAATTAAATTCCTTTAGCAGAACTTTTCCCTCATGAACCCATGCTGGCTATGACCAATGTCTGTGTAGTCTCTCAAGTGTTTCTCAATAACTCCCAGAATAAACTTCTCTATAATTTTACCAGGCACTGAAGTGAGACTGACAGGCCTGTAATTGCCAGCATCTTCCTTCTTACCCTTCTTGAAAACTGGGACAACATTTGCCAGCTTACAGTTGACTGGCACCTTTTTGGACTCCCAAGACCATTGAAAAATAATGGAGAAAGCCCCCATGATGAAACTATGTGACAGTAACCACCTGCACCCTGGTAGTAAAAATATTACAAAGGTGTAGCATTGGTTAAGCTTTAGTGTGATAAAGACAGTGCCCAAATGTCTGGGCAAAAGGCACACTCAGATAAATATATTTTTTTATTCTTTCTTGTAGAAATGCTGTATAGAACTGACATTTTGTCCATTGTGATCTCATTTGAAATATATATAATTAAACTTTAACCCCATGGACTTTTATCTTAGAATGTCCTCTGTTCCTTTTAATTCCACAAATGATCCCAAGACATATAACCAAAGAGAATTTTGACTTTTCTTTTTTAGAAACTGAAAGTTCAAAATGAAAACGGCTACTTCTTATGTGGGTTTCTGTTTCAATAGAAAGTATTTTCTATTATATGTTTTGCAGATTTTTTGGGGATTCGCTCCTGTTGTAATGTGGATTTTTCATTAAATCTTAAGTTATTTACTCAGAGGGGAGTAGCAATCTGGCTGCCGTCCAGTGATGGAGAAATAATATTCAGGCAATCAAATACCACAGAGATGCCTCTGGTCTAAGAATAAAGCAGAGAAAAAAAGTATCAGTCTCCTCACAAGACTGGGACCTAAATGGAGGAAGTCCTAGCCTAAAAAGGTGTGCATGACAGAGATTATCACCACAGGTGGGCGGATTTCTTACAGAGTAATTCAGTTCAAAACTGAATTTAGCAGTGTGTGTATGCACATAAAAAAAGAAATCTCAAAATCAAAGACTATGCACCATTTTAGTTTTCTAGTTAGTGAATGGGAGCACTTCAGGCCATTTGGAAAGGAAATTCAAATGAAATGATTCTCTGCCTCTGTTAATAGTATGGGACCTTGTGTGTCAGCTGTAATCAGTTTGAAATGCTCTCTTAGCTTCACAGAGGCTTAGCTGAGCAGCTGTCTAGGAATAACATATTTTTCTGGCTCCGTTCTTGGACAAGTGCACTTAGAGGTTTAGGAAAGGGGCAGGGGATGTCTGTCAAAATACTTTCTCTCAGAGATCCGATTTAGACTTTTACATCTTTTATGATAGGGTGCTCTTCAGTACAATGTGCAAGACATGGAAGGTGCCTGCATCAGTAGGGTCAGCAAAATAATTTTAAGATCCATTCAAAACTGAGTGCTCCATGAAAATTATCCCTGGTAATTAACTTGTAATCAGCAGTAAAAATGCAATATTGGAGCACAACATAAAGGCACTCTCACTCGCAGCAACTTCAAAGATTTGTATTATGGGGAATACAACTTACTCTTTGCCATGTGAGACTTATGGGGGAAAAAAGGCAGAATTTCACCCTTTCATCATACAGTTTGGTTGTAAAAAGGATTTGTGGGACAAAAATGTTGACTTATTTCATAGGCATTGTAACAGCTTTTTTGCCTCATGTAGCTGAACTGAAGGAATGCTCACAATTAGCGCTGTTTCAGGACAAGCCAACAAAAAGCGATGATAAACAAAGTGACTGTGGCTATCTCCTTCTCCTGGGTTTCAGCCATGTGTTTCACTTGCTTATGAGATGGAGTCTGTTTCCATTTCATACAAAGCAAGTGAACCTCGTTCCTTTACAGAAAAGTGGAGCTGTCTGTGGATCTCAGCATGATGTGGGAAAGTAGAGCTGAAGAGAACCAGTGCTGCTGCCTTGCCTGACATTTCATGGAATGAACATCCAGTGATGGCTTTAGAGGATGAAATATGAGGAAGATGTCAAAGATGACTTTATAATTGCCACCACTGAAAGGAAGCCACACCCCAGAATGACCAGTCTAAGCCAGAGTTAATGGTCTCCAATCTTTCCTGGGCCAGCCCTTTCCAATCTTGGGATGCCAAAAGCCTGTGGAGGTGCTGAGAAGATCCTTGTGAGGGCATAACAGGATTTTATTTTCCAGTCAAGCTCAGAAATCTTGTCTTTGTTCACTTTGACTTGAGGATGATGCCATAAAATGTGAACTATTTTGTTTTATTTAAAAATACCTCACATACCCAAGCAATGCAAAGTTCTTTTTTTATTGCTGAAGAGTAATGAGTTGTCAGCTTCCTCCCCACTCTTTCCTTTACAGAACGAGATACATACATCATCTTTCAAGGGAAGCAGTGCTGCCGTGACATTTAAAAATGGTGTTCTAGTGCAGTTGTATGTATTTTCAAAGGTACTCAAATTTATGAAGTAAGATTGCTTAAGCAATATTAACAAAGTTCATTTCTTTACGCCTGCTTTATACAGCAAGTGTGATGTGATTAAAGGTTATACTTCATCTCACTATAGTAGGTAGATCACAGAAAGGATAGTCTGTTTTACCCACTGGCACTGGCGGGAGTTACTTTTCCCGGTCACATGGAGGAGCACTGTACCTTGGTGCTGAAATGTTGCCTTAGCATCTCGGCGTACAGCCGTGGCATGGAGAGCAGATTCACAGCCGGGAGAGTGCATGAGGAAACTCCAAGGAGAGGACTGTGAACTTCTTCCATACTGTGGGACAAAACCTGAATGACTTGTTGCACACCAGTATGCAATGCAGGGGGGTAGTAGGGAGTAACAGGGGCACAACGAACAAACTGGAAAGAGCCAATTTTGAGCAGTGATGCTGGTAGCCCCTGAGCCACCCACGAGGCACAACAGGGACAGGTGCAAGCCAGATGAGCAGTGCCTTTGGTGGGGTGGGTCTGCAAGAAACAGGTGACTTTAAGAGATAATTAACTTTATTCCAGCTCAGGGGTAATGAAGAAATTCCTCTGCAATTACCAGGCTGATACACTGTAGGCTTGAATTTTGAACTAGCAAATGACATTACATTTTAGGCAGTTGTCTTGCGTCATGTGCTTAAATTCCTCTCTGCTAAATGCAGAACTGAAAGATAGGGCTGGAAATTGCTCTTCTCCCTTGCAGGATCCAGAGCAATGCCTCACATAGAGTTTTCTTGTTGTACCTGAAGGACAAAGCTGCTTAAAAAACCCAATATGATACCCCCCTACACACACACTCTAGACACATATCCCACCCTTAAATGATGCAAATAAACCTATCTGTTTACATTTCAAGTATAGCTGAACTGGTAGGGCAATAGGGAATTAATTGAAGAACTTAGTCAACAATGAAGACCCTTATGAAAAGGAACTCAACCATTAAATTACTTGCAAAAGAGAATGGTAATGGTGATTGGAGCCCTACGGAAAATAAAGGCCAAATGAGATGGAATTAATAATTCCCAGGGTTTATGTACAGCACCTTATACTCTAGCTTTTCTTGCATAACTAAACCAACTTGAAAGGGAAAAGAATTGCAAAAGAGAATAATGTATTAAAAAAAGAAAGAACAAAAAAAGAGGGAAAAAGATATAAATGTCTCTGAGGAAGATAAAAGCATGACAGCAGCAAACCAAATAGCATTTCTCATGGTTATTGCTACTTAAATACCTGACAGCTCAAATACATCACACCTTATCTCTGAACCTAAAATTTTTCCTCTCCTCCATACAGATAAATTTTACTATCTACCATTTCATGGGGGAAGAAACTGGGACAAAGGAGGAAAACTAAATTATCCAGTGTTGTCCGTTTCTTTGGATGCGAGCCCATAAGAAAGTACCGACATCTTGACTGTCTGGGAAAGATGCTCAGATTGTACTACCCTGCTTTTTTGAGTGGAGAGGAACAAGTAAAGAAGGGACAAAATCCTGCTGCATTGACAAATTCTTCTCTAGGAAGGGCTGTGGGACCAGTGTGGTTGTGTGGTTCAAGGCTGCTTACAGGACACAAAGAGTTTATGCTTCTACTGTGCTACTTTGCAGGGTACCACAATCTGCTCTTGGCTTGAAGGAGGCATGGCTGCATGTAAATGTGGTCAGAATAGTCAAATCTCCTTGCAGGGAAAGAGGAAAACCCTGATGAAGCCACAGAAAGAGAAGGTTTGCAGATTGCTGCTCTTCTCCCACCTTTTCTCAGCACTCGCCATGCAAAACCCTGGAAATAGGGGAAGGCTTGGAAGGGAACTTCATCTTCTCTGAATCTGACAAAATAAGATGACTGGAGACAAAGACAAAAGAAAAACAGTTTTTGTCCCTCATTTTTGAACATTAGAAAAATACAGTACTTTGTCAGTAAGGTATTCAGAAAGTCAGAGTTTGCCTGGGGCTTTCATTAAAACATTGCTTGAGGGAAGGAGGGAAGGGTGAACAAGACAAATAATTAACATATCTGCATGTTACTTTGGCTTTAGAACAATGCTCTACATAATAGATGTTTGACAACATAAATTCAGTCAGATACTCAGAATGCAAGCATTGCCACTTGGCTAAAACAGGCTTATTTGCTGGAGCTGGTTTAACTTACTAGGAGTATTTGTTTGCAGATAGATTAACTAGAAAAAAGTGTAAGAGGCTCAGTTGGTATTCCATGTGCCAGTGATTTATTACTGTGACTACACACACACACATACACATACCTACATGCTATAGGAATAGATGCCAGAAAACCAGATGCCAGAAAACCAGCACCTTGCACCGAGACACTGAGCTACTTTTTAAACATGCTTATACTGAAGTTTGTTCTGTGCCAGACCTTTCTGATATAAATGGCTACTGCCTGATATTTCTTCTTGAGACAAAATATCTCATGGGACGTGTCTTTTCTTGAGTTCTTACATGTCTGAGTACTGAAAAGTTGAGAGATTGATGAGAAGCGAGATCAAAGAGGAGGATCTAAATCTCTGTTCACTAAATTTGTGTGAGAATATAAAAGCTGTCAGGCTGAACCAAACTAACCTATGCCTTTCCCCTGAATGTATTCACTGGTATATGCTACATTGAAAATGACAGGCATAAGTCTTCTAGCAGGTGATATTTTAGGGGCTTGGGACAAAGGGACAGGGTTTAGTGATGAACTTGACAGTGCTAGGTTAGTGGTTGGACTTAATGATCTTAAAGGCCTTTTACAACCAAAATGATTCTGTGATTCTATAAAGGTTGTACCTCATGTTCATTAGTACTTTGGTGACTCTATCCATTCTGAATTTGACTAACCCCTTATAAAACTCACTTATGTTATTGGCTTATCAAATATCCTGTGGCAATAATTTCCACAGGTTTATTTTTGCACACTGTGAAAACACTGTGAAACTGCATTTTTTTTTTTCTAACTAGATGCCTGGTGAGTCATTAGCTCTTCATTGGTTCTTGTTTTATGAAATCTGCAATTTTCTCATTTTACAGGCCTCTGTCACTTTAAATTTCACTTCCAGTCATCTCATTTCCAAGATAAAGAGCTAATCTTGCTTAGTTTATCCTAATAGTGGAAGCTGCCACATTCCTCTTATCATGACTGTTGTGCACACATTATCCTTTATAGCTCCAGGGCACTTCCCAGCAGCAAAGTAGAACTGTACATGTGCCGTTCGGGATGTGGGATCATCACACAGGTAGTTCATAACATCATAACGATACTCTTCTAGTTTATTATTTCTAACAAGTCCCAAAATCTGATTAGTCTTTCAATCACTGACCAGATATTATTGCCCTGAGGGCACCACCAGCACTGACTGTCCCTGCCCACTCCTCCAGGGCTCCCCCCATGCTACCCACAGCCCAGCACCACATTTCAGCCCCCCTTGAACCCCAGATCATCTCTCACTGATCTCTGAGAGCTGATTCCTTTGGAGTTTATCTACAATTACTCCACGATCTCTTTCCTAGATTGGTAGTAGCTGACTTAGTGACCATGGTTGCACTTGGTTATTTCCCCTACTCCTATGTGTTATTCTGCATGGATCTGAAATAATTTATCAGGTCTTAAATTGTTTTTCCCAAGTCTTTTTAGTAAAATCATAACCGTCTGACATTTTTAGAAGCCCAAGTCATTCACAACTTTGCTGTTTCTCTTGCACTTCCTCAGTCAGTTATAAATGTCGACCAAATAATGTTGTACCAGCCACTAGCACCAACATCTCATTGGTTTCTCCCTTTCCCGAGTCTTGTCTTATTCTTTCACCAGGGGATCCACTATTTTCTTTCCACACCTGAAGAAAAGAGTGGAAACTCCAACCATTCACACCTTATTCCTTCTGTCCTCTGTGATCCAAGGAGTCTCATTGCTGGGAAGAAAGTGAGAATGAAACCTCACAACCCAGCAAAGAAAAACTTGGCAACACGAGTCACTGGAGTATGTTGTGTTGCTTTTCAGCAGTATCCTTACCTGCTCTACACAATTTAACTGAAGTAATGCATTGGATAAAATATACAGTTGAACATTGCCCATAATCCCAATTTAGATGTGCATTACACTGTTTAGGTAGCTGACAAAATTTGCCAATGCCTACAAATTTTCCTTGAAGGTATGAAATAACATTTCAGCACTTAGGTAGTCAGTAATAATATGAAAAACATTATTTGTATCTGATATTTTTGTGGATATGACCTTTTTCAAGTTTCATCACAGCTGTGTGAAGATTATAGCAATTCACATTCCCTGATCTTTGATATCCAAGGGGAATTGTTACTAATTTCATATACATATACATATACATATACATATACATATACATACATATGTGTATACGTATACATATACGTATAGATAACTGACAAAAGCAACTTGAAAAGGTTTTACCAAAGGGTTTCAGGAGTTGAGTTTCTATTCTTGCACCACACTCCATCTCTGAAGAACAGCATGGAGCACAGAAACATTGAATGCAGGAATGATGCAAGAACTCAAAGGTGCAAACCATGGAACAAAGCAGTTATTTTTCAGAGTAGAAGATTTAGGAAAGTCTAAGATGGAAATAAGGTTTCTTTTCTTTGGTTTATCATCTCCAAGACATTAGGGTAGATGAACAAAATAAGGATCTTACCTAACAGGTATGGAACCCAGCAATCTCATCAGCCCGTTTCAAAACCAAAGGTAATACTAGAATAAGGAAAAAGGCAAACTATGATGAAAAACAAGCAAAAAAGGAAGCAGGTACAGAAGTTTGAGTGAAAATAGTGTTAAAATGGAGAAGAGAGGGGGGAAAAGAACAGTTTTCAGGTAGAAATTTAGTTTATATATTACTAGCAATAAGGTTAGGCTGGATCTTTGAGTGTTACATATCCTTGTGCACAGGCTGCCTTACAGTGAAATTAAAGAGGGGGAAGGAAAGTAGTGGTTGTGTGCTTGGAGGTCTCTATATGCACGGCTGCCTTGCACTCCTTGTTGGGCCAGCTGCCCTTCAGAGGGAGAAGAAGCTGGGTGCTGCTTGCTGTCACTTGAGGAGAGCCACAACTTCAGGACTGTGTTCTTTGGTCAGCTGGAGATACAACACCTCCCTCTTAATTTGGTTAAAAATGGCAGTGGTTTAATGTCACTGAATACAAGAGACAGACTGGCAGGCAGCCCAAACTACTAAAAAATGGGTTCTTTGGGATGTCCGGCTTTGAAAGCTGTTTAGCCCTGGAACAACTGGGCACATGTGAGTTTATGTTTTAGTTCATATCTGCTGAAGCCAGCCCCCTGTTTGTCCCCCTGTCTTGGGCCCTGGTTTGCACTACAGCATCATCTTGGAGCATGCAGAGTAGTGGCTTCATTTTTGGATGAAACCAAATGGGAAGATGCATTGGAGAGGGCATCCATTGTACTACTTGCTAAAGAGAGGTGCATTTGGATCACGGGTGAGACTAGAGCTTGCCAGAAGTACCAGTCCCCCCAAACCTGTAGAGTGTCAACTTCAGGACCTCAGCAACAAAGCACCCACCATCTGGCTTTCTTGATATGTTTCTGCCGGGCCACACTACTTGCTAGTGAAAACACAGCTACTGCAGTTCAAACCACCCAGGGACAAAGATCTGCCCGGCTGCCAGGGCAGTTAACCTAGCATATGGAAAAAAATAAGGCTAAAATGCAACAATTTTCCTCTTAGTTGTGCCTTTAGGCAACAGAGAAAAATTAGGATATGAAAGCCTGAAAACAGATGTTCTCCACCCCCTCATTCATACCATTTATAGGGTCCTGTTTACTCCTAATAGCCCCGCTCCTACACGTCAGCTTAATGTAAGCAATTAAATCATAATACATATTTAAAATTAAATTGAGCCATGACAATCATTCCTTTTGGTACCCAGTGCTAATCACCTTTTAGAGAGTTTACACTGCCAATGGATGGAAAATATGTGTGTAATTTTGATAACACTTTTGCTGACAAAGTCATTTAACTGATGGCAGTGAAATCTAAGATTGGAAGCAAACCATGCCAGACAAAATAATTATTGCCTGCTATAATTTGTCCCCTCAAAGGCCACCTGCATTATTTATATGATCTATTAAATTGTGCATATTTTTAAATAGTTTAGTTACATTTTCAGAGTGACTTATTCAAATCAAAACAGCATTTTTCTAACTCTGGATTGTAAATGTCATATAAAAAATTTATTTTTATAATTTAAAATTAAAACTATGAATGGCAGTCACCTGAAGTGAGAAAAGGTAAACAGATATATTGGGACTTAAAGACTTCTGTTCTAACCTGTCTTGATTACTCCTGTGTTTGACTTGGATGGTCTGCCTGGTTTAAAGGGCACATTTCAGCAGCTTTCTTAGCTTAACCTTCCCCAATGGCCTTTTAGGCAGTACAGTTTTGCCACACAATTTTATAAACCTTCGTAGGAGAAGTGTGGCTCTGCATTGATATACAGTCCTGCTCACTTAACCCAAGTTTAATTTTAGAGGGATGTGCAATTATTAAGCATAAGGTACTCTGCAGAGGCCTCCTCTGCAAGGACAGTTATTAAGTGGACAGTAATAAAAAGTGAAAGTGAGTGTTAAAATACCACCATGAGCTCTCACTGGCATTCCTTATAATATTTTAAATGTTGGTCTTCTATTCTCCTTCGAGTATATTCCTAGAGTTGCTTCAAATTTGGCTTCTGTTTTCGATCTAAGACAGATTGTTCTTGCCATTTCTTTGTACTGATGATGTCTAAGACATTATTCCCACAGAAACTTCAGGAATAAAAATTCTGCATGTAACAGGAGTAATACTAAATTTTACTTGCATCAGATATAATAACTGCATGTTAAAGAGACTGTTTTTGATAATGGTACTTATATGGCTGCTGCATAGAACTATTAAAGTTTGTGGTTGCCATTTTCAAACATGTTTCTCAAAACTAATGCATCTAAATCTTATTGATACTGTTCTTAGTCTCATTATTTTCTGTTACAGTGGCTTTAATGTAACCCAGAAGTGCTCAGCACCTTTGGAACAACAGTTCATAGCTAAAGATGTCTCTTTGTGAATAAGAAAGTAACTAAAATCCAAGTAGTTTTTTGGCTTTGAACTTTTGTTTCATGGTAAAAAATCAAAACGTGACAGAGTGGTGCAGGGGGATTTTATATTTTATTTTTCATGTTCATTCAATTTTATGGATAATTGAAGTATTTATCTTACAGGTTAGCCATACAGTACTTTACCTCATCATCTTTCTAAAGTGAACTGGCTGTTAATGTCTTCTTTTCTTTTTCTTACTCTTGGGCTAGCTATTTCATAATAGAAATTATCTGTGACCTGATGGTCATCAAATTTCCTTAATAACTGTAAAAACTATAAGAACTGTAAAAAAATCCCAGCAGCTTCAAAAGGTTAAAAAAAGACTAGTTTGTCCTCATACACTGTTTGGTTAGCTTTAAAAGAGTTTTAAGGAAAGCTGGAGCACAGCATTCAGTTTTGCATAATTCATGCAGAATGATGGCATGAATTCAAGATGGAAGTCTTTCTCTTAACTTTTTTGTCTTCTCTTCTTGAGTTTAGACATTTAATGTGACTTTTTGGGTTTTTGTTGGTTTTTTTTTTTTTTTGTGTGCAGAAAACTGAGAGAAAAAGCAATTTATATCATTGAAAAAAATAAGTTTGTCCTTGGCCCAAAGGCAGCTTAACATACTGTTGGAAATGGACAGTTATCACATTTTCCAGTCTTTCCTTAACACTATATAAGTATTTTTAGAAACTCAGATTTGTTCATAGTGTGAATGAATTTAGAACATTGAGGCTGTGCCTGATGACTTGAAAAATAACATTACTGTAATCTTCATTTTCAATAAAACTAGTCAGACAGGAGGATGATTACCATTTGCAAACAGTAACGAAGCAGTGAATTTTATGAAGGTACGATGGACTAGACTATTTGGAAATTATCATTATCAGCACTGCATATAGCTGTTCTTAATCTATATTTTGCATATACTTTTATTTAACCAGGATAAAAAAGCTTCCTAAAATTCCTTTTGACATAGAACATAACAAGATAGCAATCTCTGCAAAACTCATAATTCTCAGGGAAATTGTTAGCCAATTATAAACATAACACAAAATATCAATGACTACGATGTATTTTAAACACAATTATGATAATAAAGTATAATCAAATATGTGCAAGCAGTAGCAATTACTACTGTATATCATTAAGCCATCTGCTAATTAATCCAAAGCAATAATATGGTTTATTTAATAAGTTCCAGCATTTTTCTTTGAAGATGTGTACAGAAAAATAAGTGGTTTATGTCTGATGAAGCAGGAAATGATTCTATGAGACTAGAGCTTTGCTGTAATAACTTGGAACGTCTCAGATATTTTTATTTAATTGTTGTCACTAATGCAATAATTTTAAATATCACCAGAACAGCAGAAGCAAAACCTGCAAAGGGAGAAAAAGAATACAGGAGCTGCCTTTGATTAGAAAACAAGTTCATAACAGCTAACAAATTGATCACAGAAGAGAAGAGGTCAGTCCCAAAGCCTGACACGACAGGAGAAACTCCTGTTGATTTCAGGGGACTGCATATGGGATGAGAACACTTAGTATCAACAGATCTAGACTTGTTTAGTTTTACTACAGAATTCAGTAGATTTATGTAACTGCTCCATCTGGCTAAATACCTTGTAGATAGCATCTGGTATTTTAAGTATCTATCAAACATTTTTCCCTGTCATCCTAAAGTTTGCTGCTACACATATAGAACATGTTTTGCTCTTATCCTCTTATGTGAATATCTCTTATCAGTTTCCTTATTTCCTCTGTGAAAAAGTCCATTCTGGTAAGTAGAAAGGCCTATCCTGCTGTAATGAAATAAAATATTTAAACTATATTAAACTATAAGTGTAGCATTCCCTAAAGATTTAGAAAACATCCTTCAAAGTGCACATTCATACACCCAGTGCCAAGTCTTTTGACACATCTTCATTTTCCTCTTAAAGAAAGAAAGATGTTACAATTTAGTGCTTTATGAATTTTGTAGTGTTTGAACTGTTACTGCTATAAATGCTAAATTAGCAATATTTATTTCAAAAAGGGACAGCTTGTGCAAACCTTAGGGAGAAGGAGGATTAAGTGATATTTCCACTGACCAAGATGACAGTGTTTTTCCAGAGAAGGAAAGGAGGCCTGTGGGGAGGTGATGAGGGAGAAACAGTCAACTTCCATTTCTCTGGAAGGAAATACTGGAGGGATTTATCAGTTGGCAAGCCAAATGCAGAAAATATCATCTGATAAAAGATTCTGGTCTGATCCACCAAATCCTCTGAAACTCTGCAGAAGAAAGGATGGTGCAAAGAGAAAATTTTCAGATTTAAACGACTGTAAGGGCAGAAGCATTTCATATGGATTTTATCTGACATTAAGATTAAATCATCTAAGTTAAAAAAAGAAAAAGAGGGCTTGAGTTTTTATGGCCCTTAGTTTTTCAAATAAAGGAAAGCATGACCTTGCATGTCTTCTTCATTTGAACAAGAGAGCCAGAACAGTCAGGGTTACAGGCTGAACTTAAAGGAAAGAGCATTTTGCAGTAGAAAGGGAGCTGATTTTGCCTTCCTCACAGTGATGCATAGCCCTGCTGCCTGAAGGGCAGGCTGTACGGTTCCCAGCTTGTTACTTGCCACTGACAGCTTCTGTGAAGTGTATCACTCCTACTCGCTGTATGAGTCCAGCTGCTGCTTTTAAACCCACTTGATTTAATCACAGGCATAGGGCAACCCTGATGGTGGTAGTGCTGCTGTGGTCCCACAGCACTGGCCTGGTCTGTGGTATCAGGCTCTGAGGCACAGCTAGGCTGAGCCAAGCCCCCAGTGACCGGCTCACAGACCTTGAACAAAATGGGTAGGACTCTTGGAGTCATCTTCTCATCTTCCTCAGCAACCTGGCTGCCACATGAACTTCCTTTCAACAGTCTGTCAGGCACTAAGACCAATATGCAGGTCTCCTTTGGGTGCACAAGCAAACGACCATGATATGGAAGACATTGGCCAAGCCAGTTCTTGATGGGTGGCAATCTGGAGACAACTCCTGGTTGGGTTTGCAAAAGTAGCCTCTCAGCATTCCCCCTCAGCTCCCTGTTCACCCCTTTGTTCCTCGTCAGGCAATGACTCTCCTCCTGTAGCAGACAGAAAAACCCCACAGCAGTGTGTCTAGGGCAGGCAACAACCCTGTGCTAAATTTCCATTTTTTTTCCTCAGTGAGTGAATAGTGTTCATCCACTTTATTTCTCTAATATCTCACATGAGATGATTAAGTGCAATCACAGGCAGAACACATGTTGTTCATGCACATGACTTACACTTAAACATCATTATGATGTTTATTCTTATTACTTAAATAAAATTTTCTGTCCAATCTTGAATCCTTCATAGTTACATGAAGTTGTCTTTAACAAAAAGAGATAACACAAATAGCCTAGAGATGTCAAATGAGCTTGCCACAGAAGAGTCAATGTAAGCAAGCAATTAAAGCAGGAAAAAATATGTTTTATACAAGTATATTAAAACGCATTTGTCTTTGTGAGTAAAAAAACCGAACTAAATCATTTGATGTCTTAGTCAAAATAAATAATACTGTTAAAAATATGATTCTACTGCTGTCTGGGACTTAAAAAGGCCTCAGCTTCCACAGTTAGTAGGGAAATCAAACAGGACATTTTTATATTGCAGGTTACTAAATTAAAGCAAAATATCGCCACTGGCACTTCATGCAAATAAAAAAAAGGAAGAGTGTTTTTCAGTAAATAAATCTAAAATAGACAAATTATTAAATGCAGCTAAAATATGTTCATAGTTCTTCATGGCAAAAATCTATAGACTCATATAACTTAATCTACACATAGGAACTTTGGCAAGAATTTCACGCAACTGAAGGATTTTTTGAGGGGGATGAGGTAGAGGAAAATCTTCTGTGTCATGAGCTGTTGTTCAGGCTTGAAAGCATACAAGCTTGACAATTTTTAAAGCCCAGGATATTATGCATATTCAATGCTTCCACTGATTTCCTAGGCCACTCGCTGTTTTCTGCACCTAAGTCTGTAATGTCTAGCTCAGGAAAGTCAGATACAATATGCTGTAGGCTAATCCCCAAAGTAAAAATAGGAATAAATAAGTGTTTGGGTTTCTTGGTTCCCTAATGGATGTAGGCATGTGTAGAAGTCTCATGTTTTGTCTTCATTTCCCACAGCATCTCAAAAGAAATCTCCCTACGAACAGCGAACACATTTTTTGGTAGCTGTTGCTCTGTGATATAGATGAGCCAATGTTCAAATACAGATTTAGAGGCTCAGACATTTGGGGCACATTTGGGGCTTGTGAGCAGATTTTGCACATTTCAAAGGCAGAAGTGAATTCGAGATTTTGGGTTTAAGTTTGGGCTTTGGTGCCAAGCCCTGCTCAGAGGGGGAAGGGAATGGGCTTTCTGTGTAGGTGATTACGCTGATTGCAGTGATATTGTAGTTATGACAGAAGCTTTCGTGTCTCCCTTCGACTTTCCTATGACCTTCCTTCCTCCTTTTCTCTTCCACTTTTAAAACATAACAGTGGACAAATATATTCTTTTTTCAAATTCTCCATAGAGCCCGATGTGCAAGCAAACACATTTATATGCAAATCATTAAAAATGCTGTGCGCTATTGCCAAGATCCTATCAGAATGAAGCATTTATGCCTCAGCAGATAATACTCAGTTAAATATTCTGGTGATTTTTGTATTGTGACTGAAGTAAATTGTGGAGAATGGTTGAGGGTGAGAAATGACCTTTAAGCCCATTAAGTACATTAGAGGCTGATTGTGGCACAGACTTCCAGGATAGTACCTAATTGCTTCCAAAGCAACCCTAGTGCTTCTGTAGGTTTTTTTATTAAGCTTGTCATTTTACGAGTTCCTTATTCTTTGATTAAAACTCCTGCTCCCTTTTTCAATTAACATTCTTCTTTTTTCATGCTCCGTGTTTCTGCTTTAGTCCCATCATCCATGCTGTGATTAAAGATGATGCATTATCAACATTAACTTATCATACATCATTTAACACTCAAGGCAGTTTTCTTCCCTTTTTTTATGTGTCTTTTCCCCTCTCTTTTTCCTTTTTGTTAAAAGCAATGATTACATGAATTTTCAGTTTGGCCTTATTTCTCTCTAAAAAACAAACAAATAAAAAAATTTTAGTCTGTCACTTTTTTCCTTTGAGTGCTGCATTATCACCGCTGGCAATGAAAAGGTAGGAACAGAAATCTGCTTTAAAAAGATTTCATACATGGTTGGAAAAAAGTCAGTGTGCATTATATGACAGGCATTTTACTTCATTGTGGATTTAATGGTTTATTTGCACATTTTTTTCCATGAATTTTTAACTCTCAAATAAATTAAAGTAGAAATTCAGGTCTCTCAGTCAGACCTATTGGCACAGAGATATTTTGTAGCCCTCTGGTGTAACCCTGGGTGAAGGAGGGACTCTGGATTTCGGGTGAGCTGGAGGAGGAAAGGAAAGTGCAAACTGTGAGTAATCAGTAAGCTGTGATGGTGCCACGAAGCACACCTCAGGACCCACTAGAAGAAGGGCAAAACATAAGTTGAGCTATCAGGACTTATGGAAATAATTGTGCTGGTACCAGCCTGGTCTGCCAACATTTGAGTGGAAGGAAGGAAGGAGCAAGGTTTTTTTCGTCTCTTGCATGCTGGGACGTGACTGGCACGAGAATCCCTCTCCCACGTTGAGTATTACCATATTCTGCCTCTATCCACAAAAAACCTGTGGGTGCTATTTGAGCAGGAAAGCATTGCTTAGCATAAATGAATTTATAATTCCTCCTTGACTGTGCTTGCTGAAACATGACAGAAGACAGCTCTGAAACAGCTTATAAAAGCGAATTCCGAGTCATCAGTATAGCACACTATTAACCAAATTTCATATATGAAAACAATGGAAAAACAAAGGAATAAATATTTAAAGATGTCTAAATGAAGAGAAGTATACTCTGTGGGTCTTTATAAACATAAATGCCTACAGTCTGCCCTGCAGAGAAAAAAAAGGTTTCCAAAATCACTTGTCATTAGAGCTGCAGGTTTCTCTGAAAACATTGTAAATTTTATCTGGACTCATAAATATCAATTTTGATTATGTTTCACTGGGAACACTTCAGCTGATTTTAGATCTCTATGTCAGATCCTCCATTTCGGAATACTAACATATGAAAAAGACAGCTTTTGGATGTCATTAAGAGCCACTGTATTTGTACCCCAAAAGGCTATACCAAGCTCTGAAGAGACACTAGCTAAAGACATCACTTCTGGTGGAGGAGATATTTAAACTGAAGTATTTGCCATTGAATCAGAAGAAATTTACCTCTGCCCTGCTCTCAAATGCTCTCCCAGGCCACTGCCAGTTAAATCAGGATTCTGAGTCTGATGCTTGGTCTGGTCTGGTACAGCAGTTCCTACATTATGGTTTAACTTTTGAAATTTGACTTGGGCAGATTTCAGTCTTTATTTTTGTCAGTTCAAACAAAGGTTTTGTCAAGGCCAGGATTTGGTAACTAGTAAGGTATGCAACAGGGCTTACTTGTTTTCTTAAGAGTTGTGGTCAAAATGGCTGAGTGTTCCGGTGAATCCTATGGTTTAGACAACATGTGTTACAAGAAGTTAAATTTTATAAGTTGCGTTTTGTGCCAAATGTTATTGTTGGGAAAATAAGCCATCATATTCTTCTTTGTTACTAGGTGTTTTATACAGCGACACATAATTCTTCAAAAGCAAGCAAGCCCTGCCATTTCCTGGGGTGCCTAGCTGCCATGTCTAGGTTCCCCCTAAAACAACACTTCATTGTAAAATTAAAGTTAATATATATCCTACCAAATCAAATTTCAATTAGTCAAAAAGAGGATCTAATTTCCTCATTGGAGTGAGAGTAGAGTTGACAGTTTTCTTCTACGGCATCTGCCATTATTCCTCTCTGTATCCCTGCTCTCTAAGAAGAAGCATTTTATATTTTCTAGGTATATGTTTGGGCATAGTAGGTGTGAGTGTTTAAAAAGCATGATTCATATTAAAATTACATTCCTTGTATGACATCCAGCAATAACATAAGACTGAGATGGGAATGAAAATAATCACTAAAAATGCTGCATGGAGATCTTGAAGGGTATATTTACCACCATACAGGGAACTTCAGCAAGACTAACATAAATTACAAATGGCTCAGGAACCCTCCTGTGAATTCTTTTTTTCTTAAATGCCACTTCTGAAGGTACAACACTGAAGACATATTTCAGTCTCTCTGAGCATAGCTTTTCTATTTGTCAATATTAAATTGCACATGCTAGCCTTGTTTTTGCATCCTCATTAAATTCTTTTGTAATCCATTCATTTTGTAACCCAAGTATCAACTAAAAGTCCTCCTGCTTTTGTCATCTGTAAATTTCAATGCACTCCATATAAAATAAATTTCTAAATCACTAATACAAATGTTAAATAGAAAATAGCTGCAGGCAAGCTCGTCTGTCATATTTTGCCAGGAGGATCTTTTATCATTTATTATGATCCTTCAGGGGCGCGCTTACTGCCCATTATTAATCCATTTTCCCTGACCAGTCTTCATATCTCCCTCATGACTTTTCTTACTAGTTTCTTATGATCTATGTTTGGAAAATTGTTGCTAATATATATGCAAATCCACTTCACACTGTTAACCTGTTAACCATATCAGATAAAGATCACATTAGTCTCTATGATGTTTCCATTTTCATGCTGACACCAGCTAACAACTCTTTGCCTTCAAACACATTACTATATTCTCCAAGTATGAAAATACTATCCCAACTCAGACAATATTAAATATTGGCAATATCTGCTTACTTAGCCTTTGCCAAAGTGACAGGGTTGGTCCTCCAGTTTTTGTAACGGGATGGTTTGTTGTTATTCAAAATGGAAGTTCAGAGTTTTGTCCAAAAACCTTCAGTAATTTGTTCTTTAAAGCAAAGTGATTTTGCCTTCCTTGTTTCTCAGCTGCACCGTACTTTCTAACCTGCTAAGGGTGCTGCATATACCATCATCTTCCAGGAAAAAATACGGATCAGCTAACTGTTCTCCCTCTCTAAACAACTGATCAGGTATGTGAAGTAGGTGTTTAATTATCCTGTCATCATCCCATCACCACAAAATGATTGTTTTATCATTTTAGATGGAAATTGTAGTCCTTACCTCTTACTAATACTCATTACTCTTACATCTCCCCCTGGTTATGTTGGCTTTCAACTTCTCCAAAAGCATTGTGTAGAGGATGAAGAGAATAGCCTTATCAACTGCTTTGTCATGTTCAGGATTTCAAATTCCAGTTCTATAAAGATTTTACTCTTATTATTGATGCAATGGCCAACATTTGTTAGTTGAGGTTAAGATACGGTTGCACAGCTACAGAGGTGTTGGTGGGTTTGGGATTTTGCAGTGACAAAAGGGAAGTGGGCAGCAGCTGGAACAGGTTGGTCCTACAGGATGTGCTAGTGCTAAGGTGGGTTTCCTGCTGGGACAGGTAAGCAACAGACAGCTGCACAGTGACAAGTGTTACATGGCTAGACAGCCCTGGGGTACAAGGAGGAGGAGGGAGAGGCTGTATACAGGTACAAGAATAGGAGGTCTATGCATGGACTGAAGAAAAGGTGTATTTCTTTCTTCAAGCCCAAAGGAGAATTTCTTCAGGTTAAGACAGCTCCAGACTCAAGGGGCAACAAAGCAGCAGACTCTCAGTGTGATGTGGGCCCTGGAAGAGAGAAGGGAATGACTGAATGCACAATCCTTCTTTGTCCAAAGCCAATAAAGATGTGAAGAATTTTCTACAGTGAGTGAATGTGTGTACGATCTACCCCCACTTCTTCCTACATACAGTTATAGTACCTCTTTCTGGTACTATAACATATGCCTATTTGAAATATAGTACAGCTGTTATTTTAAGAAGAAAAGCTGTTTAACTGGGTAATTAAACAGAATATTGTTTCTACCACGTATAGAAGCTTTTTTAATATTTGACGTAAATTAAGACAAGTTACAATACATGCAATCTCCAGCCAATGTGTTGCAGATTTATTCTCTAGTAAGAAAAGTTGACTGATTTTTCAAGAACTTATTGAAAGCTCAGGAGTTAAATCTTTTTGTACAGGGAGGCTGGGAATTTTGGCAGAAGATACGCTTGGCTAAGCAGGGAGCATGTTATTGAACTAAACCACAAAACCTAAACATGAGAGAGATAGAAAAAGGTACAGACAACAACAACAACAAGAGTAAAAAAGCATTACTTGCATACTTAGGAATGAAACCCAGTGCCTGTCTGGTGCAAACAAGGGTGAGAGACATTTAGCACAGCAATAAGGGACTTTACAGTCATAGTATCTGCAAAAGGAAACTCAGAAAAACCTATGGATTCACTGATGGCTAGAGGAGACAACCATGAAAAATGTCAAAAATGTTGAAGGACTGAATGCCTACTTATATTGGTAAGCAAAGCCTCCTCCCAGACCTCTGTGTTTCCCAGCACAGTTTGAGAATTGGGAAAGCGGAAAGCAGTGGGGGAACAACAGGCTAGAGACTCTTTAGAGAAGCTGAACTCATTGCAATGCATGAGGGTAATTGGATTCATATAAGCATGCTGGCAGAACTTGAGGATGTGACAGTGATATTATCATGTGTGAAAAACAGTGGCAAGCAGGGCAGGTCTCTTTTAAGTAAAAAAAAGCTAACACTCTACTTGTTTTCAAAAAGGCAAGATGGAAGACCCAGGGAGCTATAGGCCAGTCAGCCTCGCTTCAGTCCCTGGAAAAATTGTGGAGCAGGTTCTCTTGAAATCCATTTTCAAGCATGTGAAGGACAGAAAAGTAATTAGGAACAGTCAACACAGATTTACCAAGGGCAAGTCTTGTTTAACCAACCTGATGGCCTTCTGTAGAAAAATAATTGGCAATGTGGATAAGGAGAGAGTGGCGATTTTAATAAACATTGATTTCAATGAAGCTTTTGACACCGTATCTCACAATATTCTTGTCTGCAAGCTCAGGAGGTGTGAGCAGGACAAATGGGCTGGACTGGCAGACATGGAGGATAGTGATCAGTGGCTTTATGTCTGGCTAGCAGAAGCTGATGAGCAGAGTAGTTTTGTAGTCTGTACATCAACATTGAGGTCCATGTTGTTCTCATTGTAATCATCCTCATCAGTGACCTGGATTGTGACACACCAAGCACCCTCAGCAAATTCACAGATTAGAGGCAGTGACTGATACAATGAATGGCACAGTTTCAACCTAGGGAGACTTTCGGAATATTGAAAACTGGGCCAACAGACACCTCATGAAGTTCACCAAGAAGCACAAAGGCCTGCACCTAGGATGGGAATTCCAATGCATCGATACAGGTTGAGACATGATGGGCTGGCTAGCAGCTCTGCTGAAAAGAAGCTGAAATACCCTGCTGAGAAGGTCATTACGCTGGACAACCTGGTGAATATGAGCCTACAACATGCTTTCATTGTAAATAAAGCAAACTGTATAATGAGTTTCATTAGAGGGATTATGGTCAACAGACTGAAGAAAATCAGTGTCTCCCTCTACTTGGTCCTGGTGAAGCCACCTCTGCAACACTGGGTTCAGTTTCTGTTGTTCCATTTCAAGAGACATTGTGGGGAAACTGGAATGTGTTCACCAGTGGGTTGTCAAGATAGTCAGGGACCTAGGACATGTGCCCCACAGAGATAGGTTGAAGGAATATGGCTTATTTAGTATGCTGGAGAAGTGGCTAGGGAGAAATTAATTGAAGCCTACAAAATTTGAAGGGTGGCTACAAAGGCAGTGGAGCCAATGTATTCTTGGTGGCTCAAGATGGTACAGAGAGGTTCTGAAGTCACAAACATACAGCTCATGTGAAGGAAACAGAGCTAATTTTTAAACACAACACTTTGGTTAGCAACCAAACTAGATGAGAAAAGGGAAAATTAGCTCATGTGGAAATCTGTGATATGGCAGCTGGATTAATTCCACTTCCTGAACTACCTCAAGAACTGCTACATTATACTACAATTTAAACCTGCAACACAGACCCTGAGTGTTCACAAATCCAGTGGAGATCTCTGAGACCAAGTAACCAAGGACAGACATGGGATAAGGCCTCAGCCTGAGGCCACATTTTTCAGAAAGCAAACCACCAGGTATTTTCAAGCTGGTCAATGTGTTAAATGCTGAGTTATGAAAAAGAATGAAATAATCAATAGTGAATACAAAATGAGGACCACCAGGTTAAAAAGTGTTATTCAGCAGTGATCAAATGTCACTGCAGCTTCATTCAAATTGCGTGACTCAACACAAGGTGTACTGTTGTGAGGATGAAATCATTGAGAGCTTGTCAGGCTTCAATTGGAGTCAAACATTCTCCTGAGAAGGACAGGTTAGTAAAAGCCTAAATTTATAACATTGGTATCTAAGACAGCATGACAACTATTATTGTAACATCACCTCTAGGGAGTAAAAATCTAAACACATCTGAATTATGTTGTTTAGATTTTAAAAGGGAGTAAGGATATGAAATATGAAAATATCTAGATGTCTCTGACTATGGCACAACTGGTATTTGAAGAGTAATATTAGTTTAAGGCCCAAATTCAGATGAAATAAAAACCCCTGTCTTTAAAATAGCACTTAAATAGATGCATAACTGTGTCCTGAATCAGGTGTTATTCATAGGGAGATTGACTGTACTAGCCTTGGCAAACACATTTTCTTTCTTTATCTGTGGGTCTCTCATCAGGGAGACCAGAAGAAAATCAGAAGTCGCACTTCAGTCCTCCAGTCTGCCTCCACTGTTGTTCCCCGGAATGACTTCCAAAGCAGTTCCCAAACCCAGAAGCATACTCAAAATATGTGGACTTCAAATTATTTTAAGAACACAAGCCTCAAGTATAGGTACATTGGTATAATGCACACTAGTAATACAGTTGGCCAATAATCCATGTTCTATACAAATATTTCCCCTTTAGGACCCAATGTTTTGGACCCAATGAATAATGGAGCTGTGATGCCTCCTACTGGCTTTGTTTCTATCTCTTAGTCTTATCTGCCGTGTCTCAGGAAAGCTGTCCTTAGATGTTTGAAATGTTAGTGCTGACGTAATGATGGTAAAGACTGCCTCAGATAAGGTCTCTGATATGAAGACTAGGAACGATTTAAGTGTAAAAGAAATTGTAAGAGATGAAAGCAGTAAGTGACTCACAAATACATGTCCAACAGGAGCAATGTATAGTTTTTGTTTTACATTTCTGCTTGTTGAATGAATAAGGATGTTTTTTGACAAGTTATTTCACTTGATATTATAACAGAATACGCTTTTTACATTTATATTAATTTAACACTCAAAAAGGCCTTTGATTCAAATGTTGATCTGATTCAAAACTAACAAAGCACATTCACAAGAATAGTTCTTTTTTCTCGTGCTACCTCTTTTTCACAGGCTGAAAATTGTACCAGACATAATTTTAAACTGCTCTTGGGATGAAGAGTCTGATAAGTCATTATGTTTGTAACAAGAATTTATGTCTTGGTACTACCACATATATCTAGTCTTCTCATGCAATCTAGAGAGGACACTATAAATTGACATGTTAAAAATATACAAGACAAAGTATATCTCCTATTATTTAGGAAATAAAATCAGTGTTAGCTTGGTTGTTAAAATTTTAGATTTTAATAAATATATTGATCTTATAATTGCAACAGCAGTGTTCATCTGCCACATACTGAGTGTCAGTGGAGCTCCCCCTTTGGCCACTGTCTTAGACAGGAACATCCCTGAATAAGTATCACATGATTTTTTTTGAGTTTTCTTGGCAAGATTGCTGATTTGAGATTATTAGGCATATTGTTGGACTGTACATTCTCAGCCCAGCAGTGATCCCCAGCCTGTCCTGTAATTTAAACATGTTCTCATCAATAGCTCCAAGTGCTCCTGCCTTTTCAGATTCTCTCCTCAAAGACAATTTTCATTCAGATGGACTTACTTAACACAGGTCAGCACATGATCATTAAATATAGCCCTGGACTAAATGTGCCCAAGGGAAATACAAGAAAGCCGTTGTGGACAATACTAGATTTGCATTTAGATAAACATGTAGCATGAAATCGAAACTATATGGCAACCATACAGATAGATTTAAGAGCTTTCAAATAATTGTAACCTTAAAAAGCAGAAGTACTATGTAATAATTTTTGCTGATAATTCGAAGGAAGCACAATCAGTAGGACTGGATGTGAAAATTAAGGACACACAGCAAGCAACTTTTGCAACATCTGCCACGCAGAAGGAAAGAAGCTGCATTGGGAACTTGAAATGCACAAAAGAAGTAAACAGGAACCAATAAGGGAAATCACACCACAGATGTACATGACATCATAACACTCCTTATCTGAGTTGAAAAGAGGAACGAAAAAACTACTAATTCACAATCTAACTTCTTGAGCTCATTCAAACTTTGGTGTGTGCAAATAAACAGAGTATAACAAAAGTCACAAGTGCTTGGAAGTCGCCGAACAAATTTTCTAGCTCACAAAGACAAAGGACAAAGCCTGAAAACACTTACAGAATTTTTTACTGAACTTTATCCAAAGTTCCAACTCTTGTTCCAGGTTTTGTGAGGTGCTGACTTTTACTATAGCTAATATTTCTTCAGTAACATGATAAATTACTTGACAGGTCGAAGAATCTAGGCAAGCAGAGGTGAAGTGATTCATAGGCTAACTTTAGCTCATCTGTCCACAACAAAAAAGATATTTTTCTCATGGAACACCCCTGCTCTCAGTTGCACAGGTACCCTCCATTTACAGTCGTTATTCACACCCATGTTGCCTGAGGACAACATCAATGTCAGATACTACCACAGATGGAAATGACTTCATGGAAGTGTGAAAAGCCAGGTCTTCTATGTAGGAAAATGAACAGAAAACTTTTTAAATGTGTGTATAAAACAGAAAGTACACAGAGGTTCTTCATCAGACTCATGAAGTTATTCGTCTATTTTCAGTTGTGATTTTGTCACTGTAAGTAATTGTGTTATCTCAGCCCTCTTAGCCTGTCAGGTCAACTCAGTTGATAAGGTATTCTTAACAGAAGTTACTTCCAATGAACTTTTTACAGCACCTGTTAAAATGGTTACTTGATTTTAATAGCAGATTCTGGGCACTCTGTCAACAAAAATAACTATTATCACTATAAAACACGGCCTAGAAAATTACTCCAGTTTATTCTAGTTTGAGTATAGTTTTACACAGAGCAAATGTTATGTTGCAAATCGGTAAAATTTCTGGCTAGCCTCTCTCTAGAATGGATTGTATTAAGAAGTGTATTGTATTACACCACATACATTATGTCAATAACCATATGGAATGAGGATTGTCTTTTAGATGTTTTCTATAGTATTATATTGACCCGTTTAGTGTAGTTCTCAAACCACCAGTATAATTAAGATATTTACGTTATTGATGCCATTTGTTTCTCATTTTTTTACAAAATCCACATAATTCTATATTTTATAAAAAACTCATGGAAAAATATTACTGACATATTTGAGGACACGTGGTTTTGGGAGCATTATTTTAATCTCCAGGAAGTTATTTAATAAAAATAGATATCTGAAAAGAGACCTTCTCATACATATTGGATATAGAAATGTCCTTACAGTAAAAACTGCTAAAGCTCCATCTTAAGTAACAAAAAATATAATAAAGTTCACCTTTGAATAATGATATTTTTCTCCCTCTAATTTTTTACCAAATGCCAGCTGTTAATAGCGTAATCAAGTGTGACCCTACCTTACTTCTATAAATATCCACATTCTTCCTTGTAGAATGCCACCAGAATTGCACCAGATGTGGTTTTGACATGATGCCCTTTAGATGCAGGTTTTACAGTTTAAAGTAAAGTAAGTCTGATCCTCCAAAGACCAAACCACTCCCTTTACTTTTGTTCACTCCAGATAATGCCATTGAAGTCAATGGGACATAAATACATACACATCTTTGGAGGGTTAAATGTAATACTAGCAGAGTATAATGATCAATAACTGATGCTCAGAAAAGCAAGATCGGGCCACTAGAGCTGATTTGCTGAAAAAGTTAAATTGCCCATTATCCAGGCACACCTGGTAAATATCAAAATACCAAAGGCCTAATGCAGTACTGTGTTATGCCAGGTTTATGTCAGGGAAACCCTATATGCCTAAATAGGGAACTTCATAGGCTCAAGGGGCTAAGGGTCAAATTCCAACCCTCTGGAGTCCCTTCCTTCTTAAACCCAACTTTTTAAATATATCTAGTGATTTATTTCCTATTTAAATGTCCAGCCACAAGTGAAGTCATCCCAAACACCCAAAAGGAATCCAAATCTCATTTACTCATTAGGGAAATGAATATTAAGCTTCCAATTTCTAATGCTCAGATGATCTTTAATAGGTGCTGGGAAAGAAGAAGAGAGGGACCAGCTCCTCCTTCCTGAAGAGCAAAGGAAGTCCAGGCCCACTCTTAAAAACAAGGACAGGTCAAACCCCTGTATTTTCTAGGAAAGGAAAGAGGTCACCTCATTTTATGTTATTTATTTGATCAAATATATATACAGTGATTTTTAGCTTTTTTCCTTCTTTCTTCTTCATTTTGATACCCAGATACTCCTTATTCTCCCTTTGGGCAACTCCTATCACAAACAAAATTGTTGTTCTGTAGTGATACAGCCACAGCCTGCCAACATGTAGCAAAATGTCACTGACTGCAGTTGCTGTTACATGGAGCCTTTCCCAAGGTTACAGATCTGGCAAGCCTAGCTAATGTAGATCTTGTTCACAGTCATTGCCCCACTGCAATTAACAGAGGTAACGTTTGCCAGTCTGACCTCACAGTTGTAGGTTTTATAGCCCTGTGAGCAGCACTTCCAGCCTTTCCTCAAGTATCTTCCTCCAAAATGTGTATGCCCCTTTAGGAACCATTTCCCTGACACATATCCTTATCCCAGATTTTGTACAGTCCATAAAGAAAGAGAACATGGAAAGAGATTTAGGATTAGTTTGCCTAGCTAACATATAAAAGTAATTTGGCAGCTGGGGCTCCATGGGGAAGGATGTAGGCAGGAAAAAACACTGTCTGGTTGATAATGAATGTTTCTGAAATGCTCACAAGCCTAGGTACTTACTGACAAGCCCAGCAACCAATGTATCTTATTATGAAAATGTTTTCCTTTTTTCTCCCAGTAACTGTTTTTAAGCATGCATTGTTAATAGTGCAAATAATCAATGGCAGTTAGCCTTATCAGGTAACAGCAGAATAAGTTATATTTTGCAATATAAATTATTATTTAAATGTTATTAAGTAGCATTAGCTCTATGGTAACAAGCAATGGCACATTCTGTACAAACAGATAAGCCTGCTCTTCCTACGCCTGTATCTGGGGTGCTGAGTTTGTTCTCAGAGGGAGAAGGATACGATTACTGAGATAAAACAAAATCGCACATTACAGTCATTATGGGGAAGAGGGAGGGAAAATGTTAAATGTATTTAAACTGCAGGAGGTTAAAACAGTGTGTGCCAAAAATCTCTGAACATGTCAGGATTAATAACAGCTGGAAGCAGGAGCAGAGCTAACTCTCCATTCCTAATGCACAGTTCAGCATTTAAGGTGTCAGGATGCTGAGCCTATCCCTGATTTATCAAGCTTTTTCCTTCTATCCCAACACGGATAACGTAATGGGTACTGCTGATGATGAAAAGGGTACACAAATGCTAAACAATAAATTTATTTCTTACCTCTGGTGTAGCCACAGAGCAATGTTTCAAAACACTGGATTATGCCTTCAAACTCTTGAGGATTGACTAAAAAGTAGCAATTCAGAAGAAATCAATTAAAAAACCCTCCCAATCCAGGGGCACAGTCTTAATGAAATAATGTGAGACAACAGGAAACTCAGAAAAAGCACATGGTTTTCGAATAAAAACATAGCGTTTTTGATGGAAACCTCCTGCAATAAGATCAGAAAGCAAGCCCTTTAGATCCATGAGGTGTAAAATCTGAAGGAAGTGGCATGTGAGTGACACTGATTGATTGCATTTCAAGCTGCATTTGAAGTCAGGACCTTCAACACTAAAATGTATGCGTATCCTGCGCCAAATAGTCAAATTCTGCTAATCAGCATGTTTTCATCTTTTGACAGTCAGTAGGGCCACTTCTTTGATGGTGTTTATACACATCTTATATGGGTAAGGCAGCCTATTCTAAGCATTTAAAAGCCTCCAGTGTTATGTTAATGAGCAAAGTCTTGTGATAAATGCTTTCTTGGGTTATGAATTGTAAAAACATGAACTAAAAGGAAGACCATCCATAGCTGGTATGCATTATTATCCTTTTAATACATGTATGCTAGAAGAGGATGAAACATTCCATTTTCTGTCAAGCTTCTTAGATTTTCGTTGTATCAATTGCTGTAACTATCGGTGCAAATTAGTGCAACAGCTAGGTGCACTATCAGTGTCCCAAGATAGGAAGAAGAGCTATTAGTTTCTGATAATATAGTATTATTCCTTCTAATTAACAGTATTTTCTACAGAAAAATCTCAATTTTTTCAATTATATCTATTCTACGACAGAAAGACTGAGTAACAGCTTGACAAAACATCTTGCCCCGAGATTAGGCAGAGGGTCTACAGCAGCTGCAGGAAAGCACCCTAATGTCTGACCCAGTCTATGGACCCTGTAGGGACTTAAACTGACACCATGCAGGAGTCAGCCTTAACCGGATCCTAAGCCTACAGTTTAGTATTGAGAATAAAACCAGACAACTCTCCAAATTCTGCCCCAACACATGGATGAATAAATGCCATAAATGTAGCAATGATGACAAATGCAACAGTGAGTTTTGTAACCAAAATGCTATGTTTTGCTTTACAAGAAACGACACAGACTTAATCTGCTAAACAACCTTTAATTTGTATGACGTATTGATGTAAGACTTTCTGTCTTTTCTGCAGCCAATCAGTCATGTTAGATGTAATGGGAGCTATATATGGTTACCCTAGCAAGAATAAATCCTGTAAATTATTCTGGAGTAAAAACAGTATAAGAATGATGATTTTTTTTCCCACAAGACAAGCCAAATACTTGAGGGTTTTCCTTTAAGCCAAATTACATTTTTGTAATGAAGCAGAACTCAAAGTCAGAGCCAGCACAAAATTAGACACAAAACTGGGACTGAAACTGTGACTAATTAACAGCTGGATGGAGGGCAGATGATCGTATGGGCTTGCTATCAGAATATCACTGTCTCAGAGGAAACTGGGTGGCCAGGGAGGACTGAATCTCAGACTTATATGACACTACTGGAGATGTTTGTCAGTTCAAAAGGAAGTCAGCACACTACAATGTTTGTGTTAAGAGTTGGCTGTCAGTTTAAAAGCAAAAGGGAGGTCTCAGGTTGATGGTTGGCTTGGACTGCTCTGAGCGGGAAGCCTTGACAGGGAGTTGTTGTAGACCAGAGACTGTGGTTTGTGTACTGAAAGTGCCCTGGGGGCTAGGAGTGAGGAGTCTGGAAGAGCTGCTGACTGGTGAAAAGTTTACACCAGTCTCAGTTTCTGGCATAACATGGTTTCTCCCACAGATGGGGAAGTGCCAGGGACAAGGTAATGATACTCTTAAAATCCAGCCTGCACTGAGCATGGCAGTGACTACAGAGAGTTGGTTCTTGTCCTGCATGGGATGCTTGGAGGCTGGATTTATTAGAGGCTCTAATTAAAATTATTTGTATGGATCAAAAAGTGTGCATGTGGATGCCCAGGATGCTATGAGAAATGCAGTGTCATTTTAGTATAACTTCCTATCAGGGTCCTCTGTTTTCCCTTGCATGATCCAAAAGATTGCCTGAATTTACTTTTTCAAAACCTAAAAGAAGTTAGCTATGCTACTTTAGAGGGTGGGTTGGGAGTTTGGTGTTTCCTCAGTCAGTTGTATCCCACATTGTCCCAATGCAACGTAAACAAGAAAAGGTCAGGAAAAAAATCCGATTATAGAACTGCAAGCTATGCTTGGGAGGAGAAAGAGGTAAAAGAGGAAGGATACGATAGCATTTGCTGTCACTATATCATTTCTAGCCAGGTCAAGGCAAAAAATCTTGCCTCCTACCTTGATAACCCATTAGTAATAGGTCAGGAGTCAGCTGCTTCCCTTATTGGCACCAGGAGCTTAAATGTCAATGATTAAATGTTTCCATGGAGATCCCCTGAGCTTCACTAATGTGGGCACATTATTTACACCCACACTCTGCTGGAGAAATGATAATGACAGCGCATTTTGTTGTGCTCCAGCATATCTGAAACAAGAGGTGCAGGTGGACTCTGAAACGGCACCTGGGAGCACAGAGCCAGATATCAGGGATGTGAGGGTCACCTGTTCATCTGATTTTTGGAAACGGCTCTTGCTGGAAAGAAGCAGCATGCATTTTTAGTGTTACATCCTGAACAGGTGACTCCAGTGTAGGGGGACTGTCACAGCTACTCAGCATTAACAAATGAATTCTTGCAGGAGGCTGCAGTAGGTAGTACATCTACTATGGGACCTACATAGATTGTGCACAGTTTAGTTGTTAATTTATTTCAGCTGGGGAAAGAGCAGGGGAGTGGGGGAATATCTTGTTCATTCCAAATTGGTTCAGCCTGGTTCAAGCCAATTATCTTACAGGGGAGTCACTCCAGAGTGGCTTTCTCCATTACTATCAATCACTGAAGTGTGAAAATTATTGGTGCTTTTCTGATGAATACTTCATCTTCCATTTAAATAAACTCATTTTCACTCCTTTCACACAACCATGCAAATCACCAAGTTGATGATACAGCTGTAAGTGAATTTTCGCATCATCTACACAACATTTGTATAGCATGTCCCTGAATATTTACTTTCCACCTATGGTGATGTGGAAAGAACACTTTTTTAGGCAAAACAAAGAAGTGCCAGGGGACTGGTTACAGTACCTTCTGCAGCCCAAACAACTCTGTACAGGTGGCTGCCAAAATACTTCATAATCTAATAAAATAATTTGATGTATGAAAAACTGATAGAATACACAACTGTATATTTTAAAGCAGTACAAGGATGATTGCTGATAACCAAGAATAAAATATATAATTTTTCCATTAAAGAACGCTTCTTAGTTAAATGACCCTTAGACACTGACTGTTGTGCAGATAAGGTAGGTTCTTCCATGGGCTGTCTTTTTTTCCTCCTGAGATGCAAAAAACACTGGAGGATACAATTGGCAAATGTATATGACAGAAATGTCTGAAGTTTGTATCAAGTCAGATATACCACAGGCAACTTAGATTCCCATCTCCTTCACTAGTGCTGGCTTTCACATAAAGTGTCTAAGCCCCAGAGCCACACCGCCTTCTCCCAGTCCCTGGAGCATATCCTTGGTTTTGCTGTAGGTGCAATGAGGACTAGATAAAAAGCTTTTCCTTTCCTTCCTAGACAAACCCTAGAAGAAGCAGATGTTTGTTTCTGGGGAGAGAGGACAGAGATTTCTAGCTTGATGTAAGCAGGGCTGGAGAATGGAGCAGCGCCTGTTGAAGCCCTGAAAGCTGATAGATATGTGTGTCCTGAGTGGTGGATGCTCAGCAAGGCTTCAGTGTGCTGAGAGTTTTCCCTTGATTAGAGAAGAGACTGAATCTAGACCTGGCTCTTTACTGAACAGCTGGGTCTTAGCCATGCTTTTGCAATATTATTCCTGGAAGTACCACTCTGTATGATGGCATTTCTGGGAAGATAGTACAGCAGTACTAGCTCTGATTTAGTGTACAGCTTAAATGAAATCCTTCCTGGAAGTGCAGCTGATCCGTAGGAAGATGCAAAAATCTTCCTTGTATCAAATCTGTTAAAGCTATTTGTTTATCGTTTTGGAAAAGAGAAGCACTGCTAGTGAGGACAGTCTTCTGGTTGTAGGATTACTTGGACAAATTCATTTAAAAACAGACTTGGATTGCAGAACACGCGGAGCAGCGAGC
>VZRW01002636.1:0-15310 GCA_013398125.1 Aegotheles bennettii
AACTCCTTCATCCTGATCAGGAGCCCACATTGCCATGGCCCAAGCTGGGGTCTGGTCCCTAAGGACTGAGCTCGGTGCTGCTCATCAATGCCAGCACATCAGAGTACAGCCAGAGCTAACCCAGGGCTGGTGTCACATCTCCACCTCTTCCTGTAGTTCGTGAGCACTTGGAGGCACTGTGGCTGCACCCATCTCTTGTGAGCTTTTTTGAGCCATATTCAGATGTGGTCACCTGGGAGAAGAAGCTCCCCAGACCCAGTACATCTTTGTGTGAATGGCACTGAGGTTCCCCTAATGGGGCTGGTGCATAAGTGCTGTGCACGTTCCTGGTGCATGGTGGGCAAGAATGTACTGCCAGGCCTCAGAGGATGCATGGTAGAAGACTCACCAGCAACAAGGCACTGAGTAGGTGTAAGCAGCCTGTGCTGGCTAGTTTGGGCCAGACAGGTCTAATGACTTTCTTGCCTCCAGTAACTTCCATCTTGAGCGGTTTGATTATTCACAGAGGTTGCCCAAAGGAGAGGGACGGCTGCAAGGAGTTGAGCTGTTACTGGAGAGGAGCAAAGTGCTATCAGCAAGTGAAGAGATGGCACCAACTGGTAAGAAGAGCCAGTTGCCTTACCAGAACACACACTGTAAAGGATAGCAATAAAACATCCACCCTGTGCATCACAGAAGTTGCAGCAATACTTTTAACACCAACCTGTGCTCTTCAGGGGGTGCACTGTCCAGGTGGGACCTGCCAGCTTGTCCATACCATTAAGACCAAAGGAATGAGTCCAACTTTGTTTCAATTTGTGGTTCAAGTCAATCGTAGCTGCTCTTCCCCAAGACAGACCCCTTCCACTCTTTTGGGCTGCAGTAAATTCTTAAGGACAGCTTTGGAGTTTCCCTTTTTGAACAATCGAGAAGATCCTCCACACAAGCAAATTAATATTAAAGACAAAGCATGCAGAGAAGATGCAGGATCTTCTTGCCCATCAGGGGCATGCAACGATGGATCATGATGGGGAAGACACTTGCAGTGTTCTGGTGACATCTGACTTACAGCCTTCAGGGAATGCTTATACCAGAGACAGTATCTGCCCCGCACAGACTGCCCAGCCATGCCTAGAGATCGAGTTCCAGTTTGGGAGAGCTAGAAAGCAGTAAATGGTCCTTACTTAAAACCCACCAGAGACCAGCTGTGAGGACCTTGGCAGTTATCTCCCTGTGTCTGGATAGCTATTACTCCTGGGGGAGAAAATGCACACCTTTCCTTCAAATAGTCATCTGTTCCTGAGGGTGAGAAATTACAGTGAAGTTCTGCATTGAAAATTGACTGCAAACACAGCACCTTCTCACATAGCCACCCTCCTCACTTTGGAAATTGTCACATCTGCTGACTTCAGGTAACCGAAATAGATTCTTACTACCTTCTGTCTGTTAGTTGCATAAAACCTACACCATTGAGAGAGATTTCACAACATTTTCTTTACTAGGGACAGTGCAGAAAAATGAGAAGCCACAGCTTTACATTCAGATCCCAAGTAATTATGAAACACAATAGGTATGGACTACTACAGCACATTTTTTCCAAGGTTATTTTTCAGAGCAGAGCCGTGCTCTAACGTTTTATAAAATTACTTCCAGAAGACTGCATTTTTGCAGCAGCACAGCTATTTTTGACATCCAGAGCAGACCACCAACCTAAACCACCAACGTAAAAAAATTCCAAGAGTTACACGAATACCAGGTCACCTGATATCACAAACATTGACTCTGCACTTATGCTACCAAGGGTTCTTTTCATTTTTTCTGATCTGTCAGGGAATATCCCAAACAAAGCATTTCTAGTAACATGGTTCCTCCACCACCATTCAGAAGTCTTGAATCGAGCTAACATAGAAGGGAGAGAGCCATTTAACGAATAACAGACACCACAGCAGCCAAATTTTACTTAGGGGCTTTCACAAAAGGGAAGAAATGAAATCCTGGGGAAGGGAGCCCTGATGCCACCTTTGTCATCACATAGCCATGTCAAGTCCCTAACTCAGTCCATATCGATGCTCCATGCTCTGTGTATGTGCCCTGGCTGCAGAAACAATACCACTCTGTTTGCCGCTTTTCAGTGCAGGATAGTTGTATGGAATAGATAGTTCTTCAGGCATAACAAGGGAAAGAGCAAGCAGATGACAGATGATAATTTTGTGCTGTGCAAAGAAACATCATGAACAAAGCCCAGTGAGCATATAAATCCCCGTCTGGTCAATTACGAAGTTACATCTTTATCTACCATTGTTACCCAGAGGAGGGAAACATCCAGATCTCTGGCAGTTCTGCTCCAGCACCAGCTGCAAGACACGCCAGTAGCTCTAATTGCTGAAACCCTTGACGCAGTGATGAAATCCACGCTTTCCCTTCACCCTCAGGGACAGCCAGGAATACACATTTGAAGCCAGAGTCTTTTTTGTCATGGAGACATATGCCACTGCAGTAAACCAAGTCGATCAATCAGCCCTCTGATTTACATGGTCTCAAATCATGTCCTCTCCAACTATTCATGCACCCAACACTCAAAGTTCAGAAGCCTGTAATTTAAAAGCTAAAAACCATCACAAAAACCATTACAACTTTTTTGGCAGACTCCTCACCTGGGGAAAATTATTTCCAAATTCCCAAACTAGAAATCAGCATAGCTGCTGTTGGCACCATTGCTGAACAAGTACAGTAGGTCAAGCCAAATTGGCCTCTGCTCCCACCCCATGTCAGCTGTGCCTGATGGGGCTGATGCCAGTCCACCAGAGGCCAGGAATGCCCAGAACACTTGGAAAGTTCAGGATGGAGAAAAATAAATAAATCATTTCCTCTCGTTCCTGCTTTGTGCTCTTCTTACAATGGAGTAAGCCCTGCTCAAGGCACCTCAAGGCCCTGCAGCATCCGTGGGATGATCCTCTGCTCAGGGGCTTCAGGGAGGGACTTCGAGAGCTTTGTGGGAAGGGAGAGGGACCTTCCTGCCCATTTCTGGCTGGGAAGCAATCTACAGCTTCCAAAGCTGATGGTTACTTTGCACTGGTGTTAGGTGGAACAGATTGCACCTCCACAGTAGAGTCTGGCCTTGCCACCAGTGGGGCAATGTGTCCTCTGGTTTAGATGTTGTAGGATGAACTGTAAAGCCATGACCAGTCATGTCGATGTGTATTATTCAGGATTTGGAAAGAACTATTTCCATATTGTTTCTTCTGCTCAACACTGTGGATTACTCAAGGGCATTTAGAATAAAATCCTGTATGGACTGAACATTCACTTGACTTTTTTACCACCAATCAGATTCTCTGTAATGTTTGTGAATATTTTTTTCTTTAGGATCATGAAGGTCCTATCCCCAGGAGAGTGCTCTCCTTTCACCCATGTACAGAGACAGGAGGGAGAGATAAGGTGCAAAACTAAAAGAAAAGAGTGAAAGGTAGTAGCGAAGCAACACTGGAGAAATAATATTCAGTGAATGGTGTGAGGGGTAGCTTGTAAATTTGTGCAAGTCAGCATCAGCAACACGAAGTGAGCTGCAGCTGCTGAGGAGCTGACACCTTCACTGCAGAGATATGCTGATTCTTGTCTGTCAAAGGATGAAACAGCAGGCTGGTTATGTACCCTTCTTGGCGACTGTTTCCAAATATTTAGAAAAATTTCAATGTTCCTTTCTTGCTTGTCAGGGTTACCCTACCCTTGGACAGGGTTTCCATAACAGGTTTCTAACATCCTTTCACATATCCTTAAAATGGCCTGTAATGTTTGAGAGAGCTTTAATTTTGCATCGTTTAAACAGAGCTGTTATATCCTGTGCATCTCGTCTCAAGGCACAATGTAAATGAAAGTGGAGCTAAGAATAGGGCCTCATGTCTCAGCTGAGGGGAGAGGCACGTGCCTGCCTACATAAAGAGAAGTAGGTTACGTCTGGAAAGCAAGAGACTTTTTTCTTTTGTTTTTTTTTCCCTCAAGAAGAAAAATATAAAGTGTCAAAATTATTGACTAAGCAGACCTGATCTATTCTCCTTGCCTTATTCCTAAGCAGGAAAACTATATATACAAGAAAAACAGACAGACAGAAAATTCCCAGAAGAGAATCCTGTCTTGTTTAAGACATAATGAATTCAGTCTTCGGAGACTATGAAGTCTGCACGTTTTTAAACTCTGCAATGTCAGTCTAATAATTATCTCACAAAATGTGTTTGTGTAGGTGAGGTCCCTCTGGTTTGGTTGCTTTCCTGCTATGAAATAAAAAGTTGCTAACCCCTTCAAAAAATTACAGGGAAATCAGAGAATATCAAGTTTGTATAAACACTGCTTTCCACTTGTATTCTTCATTTAACTCTTGGTGATAAAACACCTTAGAAATAATGCTTCTGTGTGACACAGACTTCTCTCCCAGTTGTACATGCAGAGAACCAGAGTGAAACACCAAAATAAAGAAAATTAAGCACATTGCCAAACAGTTGAGTGTTAAGCATGTCATTAAAATCTACACTGAAGAGAAATACAGCGATTTCAGAAAAACACCCTCATGAAACGCATTTAGTTTATTTTTGTTAAGTTAATTAAAAGTAGAGTATTAATTCAGCTGCAACATGACTATGTCATTAACTTGATTAGGTATTTTCCAATGTAGAATATTTTACATTTAGGAGATAAAATCTGGCAGTGGATATGGAACTGGATTAAGAATTAATCCGTTAATTGCCTGGGCAATTTGGAAAAGCATATAATCCCTCTGCATGCCTCGTATTTTTTCTTCTTTAATACAGAGTTTTTATGCTCTCCAACTTTCACAAAGTGCTTTGATATACACAGATAAAAGGATTATATTAATTATTATAGATGAAAACTGAAATGCCATAAAAGCATTGCTTAATGAAATATTGATTTAAAAAATATCAAGCGGGACTAACTCCTTGCCTTAGATATTGAGGCAACGCCTGTGAACCAGGGGTCTTAGATCAGTCTCCTCAGAGACGATTTTCCACTCTGAAAGGAGGAGCAGACAGAGAACAGAAGTATTGTGTTGTTCAGTGGAAAAGCCAAGCCCTGGTTCTCCCAGACGACCAACCGGGAGTGCCATTAACAGCCCAACCACGTGCACCTAAGACACTACAACTGCTCACGGGAGGATCCCTGGTGACTTCAGTGTCTTTGGGCTGGGTTTTTTTAAGTGGAAATGAAACCTAGGGGAGTTGAAGATACGATTTCATCTCTTGCAAAAAGCTTACAATTTCATGCTCTGTCTGTTTCATTGGAAAGTGGTTTGGACCTAGAGGGGGTGGTAGCATTTAAAGGTTAGTATATAATGAGGCTGCATGGAATCAGAGAGACTGGGGATTGGAGCAGGAGGGGGCAGGGGTTTCTGCTAACTAAATTAGGGAATCAACAGAAAGCTCTTTGAGCTTACATTTGCAGAGACATTTACAGGATCCCACAAACACCTACAGTTTAATGCATCATGGGTATTTTAGGTGACAGTGGTATGCTGAAGCATTTTGATAACACAGTACGAAAGTTTCTTACCTGTAAGGGTAATCTGACAACAGTCTTGTAATTGATGCTTGTCATTAGAAGTGCTTGAAAATAGGTTGGAAAGCTATCTGAAGCATCTGGAAAGTGGAAAATCATGTTAGTGGGATGCAATAGGTTAAACGAACTAATGTGCTCTTTTTACTCTCACAGTTATGAAACGTGACACATCTTTTTATGTTCATACAATGTCCTTCTCTGAATTCTGCCCTTTTTTGTGTTACTACATTTTTCTCTTACCTTTCCATGTTTTTTCCAATGTGTTTTCCCCCCTCTTCCTTTATGCCATTTCATGTACCAGATGGCACTGAGACAGAACTGACCAAAGCGTGTTTTCTGAAGCTACAGCAAACACTGCCAAAAAGTTTACTAGTCCAGCTTGGCCTTGCTTCCTTGCCAGAAAATCACTGGGAAGGGTGGCAGAGGGTGAGCAGGGTTGACTCAGCTCCCAAGCCCTGAGGCTGCATCTGCCAGCACGTCACAGGCCACAGAGCTGGCAGTGCTGCTCATCACCAGGAACAGGGGAGAGAAACTGTGCTCTCACCTTTGTTTCCCAACCTGTTTGTGGTTTCTGCAAGGAAATCTGTCTGACAGAGAGCCTGGTGGCACAGCAGAGCCGTTAGCACCATGCTCAGGCTGCAGGCGAGACCCTGGAAATCACAGAGGGTTTTGGGGTGCATAAAGCCAGGCAAAGCTCGGACAATCGCCTGACTAGACTCCAGTGCAGCCATGTATTTTATCACAGGTGTAATTTTAAGTGTATCCATAATTCCAGTGAAATCTGCAGGGCTATTCACATCTCTCCGTTTAGGCATTTTCTGTAAGTACTTTGCTGAATCTGTCCCTGGGAGCTTATTGATTATTTTTTTTAACCATGTTTAGACTGTTTACCCCACACAACAGTTTGCCAATGTCTAATTAAGAACCCTACCACCACTTATGTGACCCAGAAGCACAGTTTAAAGCACAGATGGAAGCGAAGACAGATCAAGTGAAGAAAGTTAAAAGCTCCCATAGGATGACATTCAGATAACCTTGTATCAAATGCCTATGCCACGAGTAGCCCAGGTGACTTCCATAAGACCCTTGCAGGGCTAAGGTGATATTCAGTGGGAACTGGGGTATTGGAGTTTGGCTCTAAACATCAGAGAGAGCACATTAAGACATGGAAACAAAATATGAAGAAAACAGTAAAGAAGCAAATGTCTGGCACAGCCCAGCCTGCAGAGCCCACCTGCCATACGTTTGAAGGGAGCCCAGAGAAACAGGATGATCAAGCTCGAAACCACCTGCACTGGGGGACCCATGCCCTGTGCTCAGCCTTCTGCAGCCTCTCTGCATGGTACCTTAAGAGGAGCAATTCAATACAGCAGAAATGATGAAAGCTAGCAAAAAAAACCCCACCACATTTACTGGTTTATGGCATGGGGGCTAGGGAAATCTTTCATCCATCTAATCTGCAGCAACACCTTTCTGGCTTTTCACTGGGGTCAGTGAGATAACTGCAGGCACAGAGGCCCAAGGCACACTAACGCAGGTCCCTCTATCCTTCTGGGACATCCTGAGTACAAGAGCCACTATTAAAGAGAAACCAAGCCCAGCATAGAGGAGCTTAGGGCTCAGTTTTGCCTTTTCTCCTGGGATCAGGAGTACAGTCCTCTGTTTCCATGACTGCCCTGTGCCAGTCCTTTTCTTGGGTTAACCTGGTCTGTGATCCCACAAGAGCAGACAATATAGAGTCATAAATAAAATATACCTCCACAGAAATAATTTAAAGGGATGATCTAGAAATAGACTGAGTTCTCAACCAGGGTTTCAGTTTTGCCAGTGATGGTAGCTTTGATGTAACTTCTGCAGATGCCGTTCATACATCCATCTCATTTTAAAGAGTAGGAAAATTAATCCTTATTTTATCTCCATCACGTCAGAGAACATACACCTAAAAGGATCAGCCATTAAAATAGATCTGAACTCAGGTCAGAGAGGTGAAAGTCTAATGCTTTATGAGTATCCATTAAATATCTAGTAAAAGTGCAGAATATTCCAGATTTTATCCATGTGATTTAACAGTTATCAAAATAATGGAGACAAATCTGAAAGCTGGATCTATTAAACTCTTCATGTAAAAACAAAAGCTCGGAATCAGCAAAAAACTCAAAAGTGTGAAAAGTTTCACTTCAGTTCCCTTTTTTTCCCCACTGTAACTTCTCTCCCACTGTCACTTCAGTGATTCAAATTCTACTCCACCATCTGTTCTGAAAAGAAACAAATGGAATGCGTCTAATTTCTGGAAATTCTGAAATAACCTGGGTAATCTGGTTCCAACAGAGACTATGAGTACGAGTCAGCTTTCCAATCTTTATAGTATACAAGAAAATGCAGCTGAGACTGGGTCAAAAGAATGCTCGTAGAACAGAATGCAAACATTGCAACAGAGTAAATATAGGCCCAAAAATATATTTACTTCTTCACTGCATTACTCTGTCTAATGTGCCAGTTACTACTGCAAGTGACAGGGCAGTGTCTCACTTCAGCTGCCAGACAGCGTAACAAGTCCAAAGGATGTTCACAGCAAAGTTACTCAAGAAAGTTCCTTTAAAGCTCTGGATTAAAAACTAGTAAGTGACTATGAAATCTGTAATCTAACTTGGCAGAACTGAAACCGTGTTTTTAACCTTGTCAACTGCCCATGAGTTACACAGCATAAAAAGCATCCCTTCCCCTTGATGGTCAAAGCAACTATACATCATCTTTTCACTGTGATATGTAAGGGAGATGACAGATGAGCCTCCTCCACGTTCCTGCTCAATGCTGAGAGATGCAATATTAATGACAATGCCCCTCTCCAGGAAAAAAAAAGGTTTTTTTAAAAAATAGATTGGGGGAAAAACTGCCTTTCAGAAGAATTCCTGCACTTTTTCCTCTTCACTCCTAACTTAGCTTCTTTCCATATAATAACCTGTAGGTTTACACACAGCTAACAGACAGATAAGAGTGAGAAGAAATGGAGCTGTTATTCCTCACATTAGAGATAAGTATAAATAGTTAGATGAGCACCTTGTAAAGATTGCTGGGTAAATGTATGGTGACTAACTAGACATCACAGCATGGAGTCTTCACTTCCAAACACCACATCTGCTGAACATCACAGACTTACCTTATAATGGTTTATAAAAAAGTCAGTCTATTAAAACAGGTAACTGCCTTTCAGATTCCCTCTGCAGAAGAGCTTGCTCTGACAGCACACAAGGCTGGAAATGAACTTCTGGTGGGGGGGTTGATCAATTCTACTGGAGATTTCTCTATGGTCTTACAGGATGTGGATAGGCAGGTGTTAAATCACTATCTAGTGTGGGCGATATGCAGCATGCAGATACACAAACACAGCCAGTGGAAGTATGAAATCTACAAAAGTCTGAAAGCTTTCTTCTTTAAATACATCTGCAGATCTACTTAGGAGTCTTCTGATGGCCAACACACACCTTAGTATTTCATTGCTATGTGTGTAGAATCCAGACAGAAATGATGACAGTGCTGGTTCTGGAGATTAATGGGTATAAGGACTCACCTTAAGAGTGAGCTCTGTGGCAGTTCATAGCATGGCATTATCCTGATGAATGGCACCCAGCTGAAGTTTAGCAGCCAGAGCCTTTGCTTCTGCCACTTTCCTTTGGGAAGTCTGACAAATAAGAAAGCAGTCTCAGTGCAAAACAGAATTCTTTCAGCATTGTTCAGAAGATAGTAGTATTCACAGGCCCCTTTCGGAATCAGGACTGCCTTGCTCTGTCACTGTACAAGCAATCCTACCTCAAAAGATTAAAAAAACACCCCTGTAAAAAGATTACAAGTCAGATAAAATCAAGTGCAAATAAAAACTGCTCCATATAGCACCCTGAATCCTGTATGAGCAATGAGTTTTATAAGAAAAGAAAATGGAAATTACTTTAAAATTATTTTAAAGTACTACAGGGGGCTTATATATCCCTTAAAAGATGAAGCCAGCAGTGGGAGGAAGAATATAAATAATTTTTACTAAGTTCTAAATGATGAACCACTTGTCACCACTGCTTGGTCAATTTCCCTTGAAAAGATCATCTGCAGGAAAAAAGTGTACCAAGCAAACAAACACTTAGTTTCCCTTTCAATTTAGGCTCCATTTTATCTAATGAGGCAGACACTGAAGCTGTACTCGGCATATCTGGCTTTTATGGTTCAAAGAATAGATATTGCCTTGCATGTGGATTTTATTACTGTCATAGAATAACTCCTGTTGTTCTTTTTTGCTTATATTACTAGACACCACTGTCACATACTGACTTCTAAGGGTTTTACGATGTGTTAAGATAGGTCCACTGTTGAAGCTTGATGGAATTCAAAGTAGGAAATCATTTTTCATCTGCTTCCTTCCTGAGCTGACTATTTGACTTTCTTGATCCAACAGGGAATGTGAGCGAGTGGTACCTCTATTTAAGCAGATGCAATGCCTTTAAAGTGAATCTGAACAGAGGCAATAGACAAGATCCTGTAACAGTTTAGTCCATTTTATTAGCTTTCTGTCACCATTTTAGTGATTACCAGACTCCTGTAACACTATAATTCTCTTCTATGCACTTTATATACATGACACCTGATAAATAATTTGACACCACCTCGTGGCAAACTCCCTTCAAGTAAAAATTATCAGTCCTCCCACCTCTGACTCCACCCCCAACTCCAAATCAGCAACAGATTCTAAGGACTAAGGTTATGAATACCTATTAATTTGAAATAAAATTTCAAAAAAAAAATCTAATAAGCACAATAAGAAAGTATCTGCCCTTGACCAACAGACAGAAAATTAGATCTGCTCCAAAGCAATTTTGAACACTCCTTATGTTCAGAAGTTATTCCACTATCTTCAAACTTCATCAACAAGGGTGTTTTCTATAGACCTGTCTGCAAGCTGTGAATAAGTATGTAGCTATAAATTCAATATTCAGCTTCATCCTTTGATTTTGTTTCAGATTTTTGCAAGGAGAGGCAAAAATCTTTCAGACTGCTTTCTCTTTTACAAGAAACTTCCTATCATTTTACATCCTAGCAAAAGTTTTCACAGCCTGAAGATGTCTCTCAGGAAAAAGATGAATTAAGAGGTATCTTTATCTTTGGTAGGCAGCACATCTAAAGCAATGCTTCTTTTATGGACCTCTGATATAACAGAGGGGTACTAGAGGAATAACGACAGTCTAACACCTGATACTTGAAATTCTGCAAAAATTGAACCACCTTCTTAGCAATCAGATTAAAAGTTAATAATAAAGGTTGTAAAAATACTAACACTGGTAAAAAGAAAAAAAAAACCAAAAACAAACAAACAAAACAAAACCCCAAAACAATGAAAAACCACAAAGAGACCAAGAAAAAACAAAAAAAAACAACCAACCAAACAAAAAACAAAACCAAAAACACAACAAAGAGAACTGAAGATAGGAAAAAAACTCCAGTTACGTTACCTGGATGCTAAAAACAACAGATACAAGAAATAGCTGGGTGAATGAAGGAGGACATTCTTCCCCTCCTCCTCCCCTCCTCTCCCGACAAGGCAAGAAGTCCCTGGCCAAGAGCCAAGATTAACGTGGACCTCAGAAAAATCACTGTATCCTGATTAGCATGTTGGTGCTTACTTACAACACAGAACTGAATAACCAGGAGAATTTGGAAGACTACCTAGAATTTTTATGCCCAGAAATCTGTCATACTGTGTTTTCCTGAAAAATAATTCTGATAGAAAATAAGAACTATCAATGTAAATAAGTAATGTGAGAACAAGACAAGGTGAAGACACAATAAACTCATTCTGTAGAATGTACTAACTGGCATGTCCTGACTGAGAGAAATGAGGTGTCAGCAGCTCTCTGCGGGGAAGAAGAACTAGCAGCTGTCAGAGAGCAAAATATGAGAAATGGTGACTTGGAAAGGAAGTTAGCCACCAGGTGAACAAAGGCTTTTAGTCAGAGGTTTAAGCAGAAACCTCAGTACTGCAGTCCATTCATGGACAGAACAATGCTGGAAGGAGCTGAGTCCTCACCCATTTGCTCAGCGCTCTTTTCCAGGGCAGCCAAACCCAAAATTCAGCTCCTGAAACACCAGCAACAGCCCATCTGTCATACTGAATGGGGTAGCATCAACCCTTTGAAGCTCAAGTAACCCTTGGTTACAGATGTTGAATATGGAAACAGGTAGCTATGGGATGAAGTCTAGAAAGAAAAAAAAAAAAGATGGAAGGGAGGATGAATTGTGAAAAGTGAAGTGGGCGAAGATGGAAAGAATGATAAAGTCAGAGCTGACCAGGTGGGAGAACAAGCTCCTGAAGTGCTCTTAAAATTTTGTCATTAAGTGAGTCATCCATTTCCAAATGCCAAAATGACTGCATCCAAAAAGCAGTTTATTGTCAGGTAAACACTGAGATCACCAAGCTGTTCTAATATTCCCCTAAGAACAAATTGATCATAAATGTGCTAAATTCTTCTGTCAGTGGTTAATTCAATACAGAAGGATCCCAATGGGGAAGGAAAAAGTACCAGGACACATCTGTGTGTGTGTATGTCCACAGCCCTGAGTTCACTCATATCTGATATTGGTGAAATGGAGGGAGGCAAAGAGTGAACAGACTCTGCCTGGGTGACATTCAGTGTCCCAAGGAAAACATTCACTGTAAGCTTTGAGTGGTAGAAGAGTAAAATGTTTCTGGATTTTGTGAGGAATATAACTGTACTCAATACATCAAAAATTAGTTTCACGTGATGAATTCTCTGCCTTCCTGAGCAAGAAAATGGGACGTGAATAAGCTGAGATTTGACATCCTGGTGAAAGGTAAAAGAAGACAAGGTTTGAGGTAGCTCTTGCAAAACACTTCCCTCTACTATACCCACAAAACAAGGCTCACTAACACTGGGAGGAACTTCTGGGCTCAGCTGCCATCCTAACTGCTGCTCCAGTCAGGCTTCAGAGACTGCTCCAACCAATTACTTGCTGAAGCTGAGGAAGGCCATAAAAAAGCTGGACTAACCTAGCACACACAAAACTGGAATCAAAGCTGTGAACAGAGGAGTTTTAGAACTGAAGTGCTGGGAGTGATGGCAAAGCATCCCTTCATGGAAGCTAAGACATGCATCCGATTAGGAAATGGAGATGAACTGGATGAAATACAGTCTTGAGCTCTTGGATTGGAACATTAAGTGGTATGCATGAAGGGAAACTAGCGGAAGACTAAATGTAACTTTGTCCCCTTCACAGTCACACCACAGGTAGGTAAAACCGGAGCCAGATCAGGCTTCAATACTGCTTGCCAGCATGGTGATAAGTGGCAATCCAAGTGTGCAGATTTGAGACAGTTTTATTTGGCAGCTTTCAGACACACACTGCAAAACTGCACACACAGTATGCCAAGGGAGAACTTGAGATCCACCACTCTGTGAATATAAAAAGGGCTCTCATCTGGAGATGCTTATGGCAGATTCTTCAGCGGGGCATCAGTCTCCATTGCTTCCTGATCCAAGCAGACATAGTAAAGCATGGAAACTCACAAATTAAAAGGTTATCTTATTCTGTAAACAGGTTATCTTACTCTGTAAAAAGCCCTCAGTGTAGGCAATAAGCAGAACAAAGGAGTATCCCAGCGCACCATTCAGTTGAGATAACTGGTTGTGATACCTGAAACACTAACATTTGCTGGTTTCCTGGTCTTCAGGTGTTCTGTATCTTGACAGTTATTAGATTAATTTGCATTCAATAAAAAGCATCAGAACAATGGCAAGCTGAGGCTAAGACTTAAAACTGTGATACACAGCACCTACACGAAAATGAGATATATGCGTACCTGAACTAGCTTCATCCTGCATGACTATAGACATCAAAGGACACAAAGCCCAGCAATCAGACAGCGTGTCACAAATTCACTCTAGAAAATTAAGCATTCAAACTTTTGAGTCCCACTCTTTGTTTCATTTAAAGCAGCAAATATTTTCAATTTTTAAATTGAGAGTATACACAGACCCTCTGGAACATGCACAGAGGCTACTTGGTAGTTTGCTGTGTTGCTATCAGATCCTTTGCAGCATAGTCTGAGAATATTTCAATTCAATTCTGCATGTTTTTGGTAATATAGAATTATCTGTATTATAAAACTGAAGATGTTCTATGTTCTTATCACTTGATGATAAGAAACACATCAGTCTTGCAAGCTCAGCAGCTAGTATTTATGTATATCTTGGTTTTGATCATGAACTGTATCTTTTAGCAGGAAATTAAAATCTCTCGTGGAATAGTATCAAATCCATGCTTACAAAACGCATCAGTGAAAAGTGTTGTTGATGTCTCTTCAGAGGATTTAACTTGATCATGTCACATTAATCACCTCTGAAGCAAATGACTGACTCATAATTGTTTTCTATTACCTTGTGCTTGCTTTTTCAGCATTGCAAAAATGCCCGGGCCAGGACTGTGGATCATAAATCTCATTGAACTTGTAGACAAGTCTTTGAAAGTTTTTTTTCATGCTATTTCACGTTAGCCTTTTTCTTATGATTATAATAATCTATTTCAAATATAGGTACTTCTGAAACACTGTGTTTTCAGTCTCTTGTTGCTTTAACACAATGCTCCTGTCAGTCCTTATAGACAGTAAAATTAATCTGTAGGGTTGTTCCATATTCTCTAGGATAAGCTCAGATCAAATTGCTTTTCAATGAAGTGACTGAAAACTACTGTGTACTAACACCCAAATAAATGAACTGTATTTACAGCTAACAGAAAGATTTTTTTGCTAATGCAGCAAAACCTCTAAAAAAAAAAGTATATGTGATCACTGAGGAAAGCAGTATTTCTTAGCAGGCCTGATCTTCTAATAAAGGTGGATTAGGAATGTGCTTCATGTGTCCAGAGATGTTTCTTTTTTTTCTTTCTTTTAAAAAATAGACTTTTCTGTATCTTACTGTTTCTTGATCTTTTCTGTTTGGCTGGTTTATTTAGTCACTTCCCCATACCAGCAGTACTGACCTTGAGTGTCATCATGATGAACAGTGCAATTTTACACAGTATAAACCCATTTGAGAATGGTGTTTTACTGGCTTTAAGATCTTTAGCGAGGCCTTCAAAAGTGTACACCAATAGAGGACTCTTGACAGAAAAGTGGCATCTCCTGATCCTTCTTTTGAAAAGTGGTCAGGATACACATGTTACAAACAGGGAAAGAATATAGCAAAATGTTAATTAAAACTTGACTGTAGGGCAAAAATAGCTCAAGATGCACAGTGAGCCCGAGTGAAAACAGTGAAAGACAGAATCTTTCAGCAAAGAAAGCTGATTTTATCTCGACTTCAGTAAGGCATTTGACACTGTCTCCCACAGCATCCTCGTAGATAAGCTGATAAAGTATGGGTTTGGTGATCAGGTAGTGAGGTGGATCAAGAACTGGTTGAAGGGAAGAAGTCAGAGAGTTGTGGTCAATGGGGCAGAGTCTGGTTGGAGGACTGTGACTAGTGGAGTGCCTCAGGGGTCGGTACTGGGACCGGTGTTGTTCAATATCTTCATCAACGACCTGGATGAGGGTACAGAATGTATCCTCAGCAAGTTTGCTGATGACACTAAACTGGGAGGAGTGGCTGACACACCAGAAGGTTGTGCTGCCATTCAAAGAGACCTTGATAGGCTGGAGAGTTGGGCGGGGAGAAATTTAATGAAATTCAACAAGGGCAAGTGCAGAGTTTTGCATCTGGGGAAGAACAAC
>VZRW01002636.1:15576-46356 GCA_013398125.1 Aegotheles bennettii
AGGCTGAGGGAGCTGGGTCTCTTTAGCTTGGAGAAAAGGAGACTGAGGGGTGACCTCATCCATGTTTACAAATATGTAAAGGGTGAGTGTCAGGACGATGGAGCCAGGCTTTTGTCAGTAATGACTAATGATAGGACAAGGGGCAATGGTTTTAAACTGGAGCATAGGAGGTTCCATGTAAATATCAGGAAAAACTTTTTCACTGTGAGAGTGACAGAGCACTGGAACAGGCTGCCCAGAGAGGTTGTGGAGTCTCCTTCACTGGAGACATTCAAAACCCGCCTGGATGCGCTCCTGTGTGATGTACTCTAGATGACCCTGCTCTGGCAGGGGGGGTGGACTAGATGATCTTTCGAGGTCCCTTCCATCCCCTTAGATTCTGTGATTCTGTGAAAGAGGTCAAAAAAGAAACTAGCACGTTTCAAGGAAAGTTTTAATGAAATCCAGGGGAGCACCAGAACTCCAGCTCATGGTTTAGCAGGATGCATCATTCATTCTGGGGCTTTAGAAATGTCCTTAGAGATCATGTTCATAAAAATCTGACTGCGTAAAGACTAGACACCAGAGAAAGGCATCTTATGCTTTTCAGATTATTAGTAAGATTCACAACAGCAGGATTTCAGCCATCTTGCACCTAGAGACAGACATGGACAGACATTCCATTTCAAATCTGTTAATCTAGATCTGAAAATAAATTTCTAATTGTATTTTTCTCCAAGCAGACTTTTCTTGAAGACAAAGTGTTGTTGCAGCTTGGCACAGTTGTGTTTTCCTGTTCTTCTTCATGATCACGCACATCGATTGGTTACCAGTGGATTACCACAGCACTGTGTTCCGAGACTGGGAAAAGGATCAGCTTTCAAACATGGGAGAAATACAAGGAGAAATGGGAGAAATGAGGAGAAAATATTATTCAAAGAAATCTTTGCCGAGTCACCAAGTCATTGGAAAGGTTCTGCCAAACCAAAGAAAATCATCAAATGCTTTTAACCAAAGCCATGATAAAGTATCCATTGGATATATGTAGAGGTAGAGCAGATCTTCATACAAGTGATAGAAAGATCTCTTGTATTTCTTTATACAAGAGATACGGCTACTTTATCTGGAGGCTGACAGAGCTCTCAAGGGCTGAATTGTCAAGAGGAACTATTACTTTTGACGTAGAAGTGGGCTAACACAGCAGATGAAGGCACTATCTGATTTGAAACCACTGGAATCACTTGACTGAAGATAGTGATGACGAAGAGGATACTCTGGCAAATAAAAAGTACAGTCAAGCACAGCCTGGGTTTGATTTAGGCAGAGCTATGAAATGCAGAATGATGTTCCAAGTTCACACTTTGTGACCTTGCATGCTGGAATAAGGTTGATTAATAGCAAATTTCCTTCTTTCTAACATACTGAAATCATTATACCACAGGGTTATGACCTTTTGCTCAGATACTCTTACACATTCATACTCAGGCCCTCCTGGAAGGAACTCAAGAGTAGATTTTATTCATCTAACATAGTACTTAAACCATGAACTTTGCCCTACGCACCAGAGTAAACTTCACCTTTGGCTTCTCTTTCATATTGACCATTTCAACTAAATATTATTTTAAAAATCTCTCTGTTCCCAGAGAGAAGACTGATCTCAAAACTTACTGACTTCAGTGCTGAGAAAGAGACATTCACCAATCCAAAACTTGGTCTGTCAACCCTAACAAACATGGCCTCTTCAGCCAGAAAGACATTGCTTGAGGTGCTTTGCTTTCCCAGTTGGGTGCTGTTTGCAGAGGCAGGTAAAGCAGCACTGCTCAGCTGTGCATGAGGTCATTCAGGGTCTTGCATCCTATCCTCTGTCCTGACATACGGAAGAGCTTCAGGGTGCTTCTACTGACTACAGACACAAAGGAAGAATCAATCAGTAGGCTACCAAACAGACTTTTGATGGGCAGATGTAGGGGTGAAATCTAACAGGGTATGAGAAGCTGCAGTTCAGTTGTAGAAGGACATTAAAAGGACACCATGTGTTAGTGTTTGAGGGGGGCACAGGCTAATTTTATGGTATCGATATGAGGACCTAGAGAGAGGGTGGTGTTTAGGACCCTGAGAGATCTAGGGGGCAGAACAGAGAGAGGGGCAGTATTCCCTCCCATTTCCTGCCATACTCTATAAAAGGCAGGAGGGTGAGAAGTCCGCTCCTTCCTGCGCCCTTTTTCCTTGTTGCCTTCATGCGCTTGGACAACTCGGAGAGCAGTTGTCTTCTTTGTCTTCAGCTCACCACATGTTCTGCAGGATTCGAATCCATTAGTCGCTGGGAAGAGCTCTGGACCCTTTTTCTGAGTCAGCCCTGCCATGAGGGACTTTCTGACACTTATATCAGTGATCATTGAAATAGGATTTTTTGTATATTTGTATTTTTTTTTCATTATCCCATGTGTTACTATCTCTCCCTAGTCTATTAAACCTGTTCTAGTTTCAGCTTCCAACCTTGAAGTCTCTCTTCCTTATTCCCCTTTTATCTTCCCCTGGGGTGGTGGACGGGAGAAATAGGGAGCAATTCTGTTCTCTGGGTTTTGGTTCACCCTGACCAATAAACTGAGATACCAAGTCACGTCTTGAGTATTGCAATGAAGAGTGCATGCTGTCTGTGTTGCTCAGGAAGAACTGAGAAAACTCCATTTGACTGCAAGTGTCCTCAGTGATATACCGTGCTCTTTTGCTTAAAGGAGACTCTGCTCTGCTTATTTTTTTTCCTTTTTGGCTCTCTAACTTTTTTTTTTAAAGATTATGTTTTAGCATCAGACCTTCTAAGAAACTTAGACCACTGCCATTCATCCTGCGAGAGACAGTGAATGAATCCAGCTCTGAAGGGACCAGCTCAATGTTTATGGGCTTGTTTTTCCTACATTTGTCTGATGTACTTCACTTCTGCTGCCCTAAATCATTTTCTGAGGATGATTTAGCTTGCTGCAATCCATAAGATGATGTGGAGAAAAAGGGATGATTTTATTTATGCAGGGAGTTTGGCTATGAAGGAGAATCTGGACCACTCATAGACTGAGAGTCTATGAGAGACACTCATAGACTGAGAGTTTGCTCCAGAAATGGCCAAATGGTTAGTAATTCCCTTGTCCCAAAAGGCTGGTCTTGTTTTACTTCTCACATAGATCTTTTCTGGCTCTCTCTCAAAGTGAGTTTCAAATTTGAGGTGCCAGGACAACCTCTACAGAAACTTTACCCTACCTGAAGCTGTGTTTGAATGCTGGCCTGAGATAGGAGAAGGGGTCCCCTTGGGAGCAGAGTTGAAGCTGGGAAGGGGAAAGGCCCTTTTTTGTTCTCAGCATCTGCAGTGTGTTATCTCCAGGCTGTGTATGAGCTGGAACTGGGGGAAATGTGTTAGGAATGATAAGAGGAGAAGATAACAGAGACCCACCAACACAAGGCATAACTCCTGGCTGAGACATCAGGGATTCAGCCGGGATGCAAAGCTCTACTCTTCTGACCTCATTCCTCACATGGAGGAGATCTGGGCAAAAGCGCTGCTTGTCATGAAGAAAATATTATCCCTTCCAGAGTGAAGAGCTAGGCTAACAACATTCAGTCTGGGCTGTGTTTTGCTCACTGCAGCAGCTTCTCTAATCTTTTCCTGACTCACTGCTATCCAGGAAAGAGGGAGAGCTCACCTAACTGGCAGTCTGAGGTGCAAAGCAAGGCTCATAGGCTAAGCTGCACCTCAATACTCAAGGGGGAACAGTAGGTGAAACAGGAGACATTGTTGTTTCCTCATTCCCCTGCGCTCTGCTTGTATTCAGTCTCTGCCACCTACAAGGATATTTGCTATGGCAAACACTTCAAAAGTAGAAACAAATCCAAGAAAGTATATCTTCTTCAAAATCCTTACTGTATACATTAATCGTACAATTTCTTAAATCAAACTGCTTTTTTATTTTGCCTTTTTTTTTTTTGTAACAAAGCTGCATTTCTTAACAGTCTGGAGGTAGACAAACAAACAAGTGGGTGATGGAAAAAGTGCAGTGTTCTCATGCTGCCCATAAAATGTGATTTAATTAAGTTGTGCTAATATTGAACCTGTGGTTTGGAATGAGAAGAAACAAAGTCAGCTCACCTGTATGCAGAGCGCTTCATCTTAACCCTCATGGGATGAACCTTCCAACACAGCGCAGATGCAAGGAGTCTTATTAGCACTGACCAGGGAGTGCTGCTTCTTCCTTCACTTGTCCTGAATGACCAGAGGGTGAATTCCCAAAAAAACCAATCTGGTGCTCCAGCACGTCCAATCCCTTAACAGATACTACATTTGTCCAGGTTTCCTTGAATGTATGCTGTATGTTACCATAGAGGGACAATTAAGGTAACAGTAATGACAAGTTAGAAGTGCCCCACTGGAAAAGGTATTTGGTCTAACAAGGTGATCACCTCATTTGAACAGCTGGCCAAGATATTTATCCTTTCCACATGTGTAGAGTTTCACATTGCCTTCCTACAATTTCAGTAAACAGAGAAAACACTGGAAAACCATGGAAGATATTTTGGCCTCAGTAGAGAAGAAATTAATTTTGCCAGTGAGAGGGACAAGTGCTTCCTGGATACATAGCTCAACACAGCTGGACAGCATCTGATTTGTAACAGACCATTTTCTCCTATCATTTGAGAAGCAAAATAATGAAGGAAAGAAGAGATCTAAATACTTTATTTCAGTTAAAATTGCAGCATATAATTTAGACTGATCAACACAATTACAAAGGCCAAGGGAAAATCCAATTAAACTGATTCATTACTATGGAAATTAGAAACCACTTTATGCAAGAGTTACAGATAAAATCATCTTACTAGTTTATCTTTATGAGACACCATCAACAGCATATCATACAGCAGCGCTGCAGTTCATCCACCTAGATGAAATCACTGTTATTCAGAAGGCCTGTTTGGCTGATTCATAGGAAAGAAACTTTCTCACACTGGCTAAAAAAGTTAATTTTCATTAGTCAAATAAGCTATACAGGAGTCACAAAATCATATGATACTTATTCACTGGGCAATAGGCATTATTAAACTCTGTCACTTCTTTACCGTAATGTAAGTGAATTCATAATCTTTGAAGGTATGACATGTCAGTATGGCCAAACAATTAAATGTTAGTGATGCTGTTTGAGATCAGAGAATATGAGATGGAGCAAGTGTGAAGGGGAGCTTATACCATTTTATCAAAATAAACACTTTTCTTCCCTTCACCAATGTAAGACTTAGGATTTTAGTAAATTCTTTATGCTTTGAAAAGATTTCAGAGTCTTTAAAATCACAGACTGTACAAAATGAAGCTGCAAGTCATAATTCAAAATTGGTGTGTCAACAAACCCAGGAAATGAAGGGAAATTTGAAAGCCCTCTCTGGAGAACCAAAGCAAGCTGGCAATTAGTCAAAATTTGAGATAGTACAGTTGTATTTGCCTAGCTACCTACATATTTTATTTCAACAAAAACAGAATGAAGAAACTTACAAACATTTTGTGTTTTGTTGAGAAACAAGAAGTTTACGTCTAAGTCTGAACTGGGGAAAGATAATCTAATGCATTTGTGCTCAACAAGCATTAATGTGCTTCGCTAAGTGATGTAAAAATGGATGGTATTTACCAGTAGAGTTGGTATTTTCAAGGCAGTTCTCACAATGGTTTTCATTTTAAGTCCAGAACCCCAGGTCTTCATGTTAAAACAATACTGGTGCTTGTTTACACCCAAACTGAAAGATTTCCTTCTTCTGCCAATGGTCCATTTGAAAGAGATTTTGATTTTTAAGCTTTGAGAGAAGTACAGTCACAGAAAATACTGTCTTTAATGACTGAGCAAAGATGAATCACGTGTTTTTAAAATGTAATGAAAAATCTGAAAGTAGATTTAGTAATTCAAACTGATTCAAATTTCCAGTTTTAGAGCTCTGTATCAATAAATCTCTGCAAATATCTTCCTTGAACACTACTGGAAGTCTTGATAATTTCAGCTCTGGATCATGCCCAAGATATATTAGAAATCAATGCTTTGCTAGGATCCTGAACTGAAGACAGTCTGGGATGTATACCTTTTCTTTTTTTGTAGTAAAAAAGTTGAAAATACCCACAAGACTCACTCTTCAAAACTATGTTTTACCAGAAGGCAAAACAAAAGCTTGAAAACCCTCAGCATGCACATCCCTGCCTATGCTCCCACACCAACCTGATATATTCCGTTCTGAACAGACTACATGCCTTCTTCCTCCCAGGAAAGTGTTTTTCTTTCCTCCCCCTCTGAGGTATGGCATTGACTCTAGTCCCTGCTGCAGGCAGATCTCCCATTCTCCTCAGGCAGTCTCCTCCAGTCTGTACTGGTGCTTGTTTTTCTCTCATGGGACACCAGGACTTCATCCAAACTAAGCAGGGGCAGCTGTTCTCAAGGAAAGACTATTCTTCCCCTGTTCCAGGTCCAGTCAGGCCAGAGAGCAGCAATCAGAATAAAAGCCTTTTCTGCAAGGTCTAACAAAAAAACCCTAAACAGTTCTGCTCTTTCACACTTAGTCAATTTTCTCTGCTTATACAGGAACAATTCAGTAAGTGACAATGATAGTACTGGTTAGGCTATCACTACCTAATAATGTACAACTCCAAAGCTTCACACTACATCCAGAAAAGTCTTTCTAACCTGCTTATTTCTGAGTGCTCCTTGACAAAAGATAATAAGTATACTTCTTACTATGAGGTATACCATGGCTTTTATTATTGCTTCCAACAGCAAGAAATTCGGTACATTTAGTAAAAAGAAAAGGCAAACACTTCTAAAGAAATCTTCATCCATCTGCAAACAAGGATGAACACCTAATAAATAGTTTATAGAATCTTTGCAATCTTAGGCTTTGTTTTACCTATTTTCCCCTTTAACATTAACTTATCACTTCAAAAATATTTCCTATTAAGGTTAGATTTAAAATCTCTTTTTTGTTATCCCACACTTTCATTTGATTTTGGCCAATTTTGCACCACAGCTGGCACTTACAGGTTAGTTCCAAATGTTTGATATTAGATACAGGTGCACAACTGGCTATGATTTACTTGGTTTCCCCAATTTTCTTCCCATTCCCCTACTATATATGTTTTTTCTCCCCCTTTGTCTAGTATTTTGTTTGTATATATACAAACCTGGGAGTGTTCTAACTCCCAAATTCCATCCTTGGGAATATCTATTACTCTGTCATCTTCTTCCTTTTAGCCACACAGAGTTTCTTCCTACTCTGTCTTTAACTTCACCTTTTTTTATCAGATATGCCTGATAATTTCTCCGATGCTTCTTGCATTCCAAACTGGTCCTGCCTTCACCCTCTCCTCCAGGATGCATCAATCACTGTCTATATTCACAAAGATAACTTAGCCCCTCTCTCACACCCAACTGCCTTAGAATGTCCTGCATCCACACAGGAGAGTCTTCAACCCACTTCAGACCTGACTTCCAGAAGTTAATCTCTGGAAACTCAGGCAAAACACTCAAAGGCAGTGTCCTAGCACATGACATACTATCCCCCGTATCAAAGCCAGGACCTAAATGCCAAGAAGGGGATTTTCCTAGCTGTGCTAACTTCCAAGCACTGCTAATGCTGACAGGCAGAGGGAATGGTGGGGATGTGCTCACCTGCAGACACACACCAACCTATGCAACCTTAGATGAGCGAGCCAGTAACCTTCTGATGAATAGCCAGACTAAGCATGTGATGTCTGGGCCTGGGAGTGTTATTCCCATAAAATAATCCATGTTTGCCAGTGGCTTGAGATAATACTTGAGTTTGGCAGGCAGCCTCACAAGGTCTACAGGGTAAGATTCTGCCATGCAATGGTGACTCATTTCTTCTTTCCAACAGGGTAATAGTGTTACCTTAGCAGAGTGGTATAGTATCATCTGGCATTTCAGTTAAGAACTATGATAAATGTGTTTTCTCTCTTCAGTGCCCTTTAGTCACATGTAGGCTGTTAACAACTATATCTTCTAAATCTACTGTCTCACAGCTTAGGCAACTGGTGCAAACTCCTTCAGTATTCTAGAAGTGACAGTACAATCCCTAATAAAGTAACACAAAAAGCCCAAAACAACTCCCCAAAAGCAGCAAAGCAAGAAATCTGGCATAAGAGGACCTAAACACCAGATATTCAAAACACATCTTTTGGCTATACTTATATCTAGTGTCAAGAGCAAACAAACCTCAAAAGAACACTGGCTGGTTGGGCAAACTCCCCGTTTCCAGCATCTGGAAGAATAAAGCCTTGTTCATAGAATCCCTTAAGAAGGAAGAAAGACAAGCTAATGCCTAAGATTTTTATTTCCTCTCACCCTCTATTAGCTCAGAGTGCAGAGTTGTACTCTGTGCCTATTATCAAAGTGCATCAGTGAAGTTGTCTGTCAATGAGTTGCAACAAACAAGAACTAAGATTACTTTTACCCTCTCATACCATTCATGAACCTCCGTTCATCTGGAACTAATGTGTGAAAATATGACTAACTTGGCCTTTAAGTCACTGTATTTTATTTCCTCCTGTTAGATGTAAAAATGGTGGTGAACAACATGAGGAAGATTCAACAAATAGCTTTCAGAAATCTGACTGGCAAACTATTTCAGTGTTCTTTGTTACATACTCCGAGATTACCCCCTCTCAGTTATACAACACACTACTTAGATTCATTGGCATTCATGCAGTGCTGAGAAGCTGTGTTTATTCTCAGTGCCAAAAGTAAACAATGAAATCAGTAACATTTTTAATTATTTATAACAACAACAACAACTAAACCAATCCACTTTTAAATTCTGAATTTATTTTGTCAAATTTGCAATAAGCTTTATCAATCATATGAATAACAACTCAAAAGGATAGAGATTTTATTAGCTCTATATTTTCTTACTACTTTTATATTCCTTTTATGTCTAAAAAATAGATTTTATTCCTGGTCTCTCACTAGTAGTTTCAAGCTTGATATTAGGAAAATTTTTTTTATGGTAAGGGTGGTCAGGCATTGGAACAAGCTGCTCAGGCAAGTGGTAGTCACTGTCTCTGGAGGTGTTCAAAAAACATTTGGATGTGGCCCTTGGGGACATGGTTTAGTGGTGGACTTGGCAGTCCCAGGTTGATCGTTGGACTCGATGATCCTGAAGGTCTTTTCCAACTGAAGCGATTCTATGATTTTACAATTCCATAGTATGCAAATTTCTACTGGAATCAAGTAATACACATAAAAGCACAAAAAAACAACCACAGTATCTGAAGCAGGGTAGCATTTTTTTTTATGCAAGTAAAGCCACTCTTCACAATTGCTCAGTAAAGAAAAGAAAGTCCATTAGAATCTTCAGACTCTTAAAAAGACCCTTGGCTAATCTTACTGGTCTTAAAAGGAGATAAGCCATATAATTTTACAGGAAGCAACTCACTGAATCCTTCAGCAAACACAGCTTGGCAATCTATCTTCAATTCAAAATAATGAGGTGGCAAGAGTGTGATGGAGAAATAAGTCTTCAAAAACATCATGTAAGGGAATCCAGCTGTGCTTGTATAGTTTCCAGCTATTTACAGGAACAAAAAAGACAGAAAAACCTCCACTCATATGAAATGTTATTTAGAAACATGCAAACAGAAAAAAACCCCACATTCCATTATCTTCAACTATGTATACTACATCTATTCACACAGCAATAAAAAAATCCTGTACTCATGAATATTTGCTTTTACATGAAGCTATTAGAATTCATTGCTGCAGTTTAAATATTCACATTTTAAAGAAACAGTTGTCTAAATACCGCCTTTTTTAACATGCACAGATGTTTTGCTGTGAATTTCCAACACATAATAACAAGGTAAAAAAATAATAAGAGTTCATTTTGACTGGATTATGAGCCTGGCATTTCGACTGAAGACATAATACAAAGATGCTCTTTCCAGAAAGTTCCTCATTGTTAATCATCAGCTACTCTTCTCAGTCTAACCGCCAGGTATGCTTACAACAACCCAAGCCCTGCCTATTCTAAATTTATTCAAATTGGAAGACTCTTCTTGAAAATGCTTTATGTGATCAAACAAATCCAACAGCCTTAGTTAAAGTTGGAAACATTTTCCTTCCAGTTTCATTAGATTTAATTCATATAGGCAACACTTCCTGCTGAGCAGCATAAGGTGTTTACAAAGAAACTATAGTATTGTAAAATCTACAGACCTTGTTATAGAACTCAAACAGCTCCTGATGGCTAAATTCTACAAACACTTTCTTCAGTTTCTGTGAAGGAAAAAGAAAAGAAAGGAAGAAATAAGCATACTACTTTTTTCTTTTTGGTATTCATTCCAGTAATTCAAAATGTGAAATTAAGCTACACAAGAGAGAACATTTGCAACAATTTGTTTTCCTTCCATTCACTACAATGTCCCTCATATATGCATATTCCATTTTATTGAAGAATTCAAGTCTGCAGGTACGTCTGTTCTCCTGCTGTGAAGAATAACAATGAAATATCTTATGAAAATTTGAAAATTCATTTTTAAATCAGATAAAAATGAAAGATTACATTCATCTTTCGCAGCAGTCCGTCTAAGATCTGGTAAATACCATTATACAGTGACAAAGTCAGTAGCATATTTGATTGAACCTGCACAGCTACTAATGTAGTACACCAGCACAGAGCTAATACTTGCATTCATTAATCTAACAGTTATGATCTTAGCATGCTGACACTGCTATAGGCATCTATGCACAGATTCAGACAAAGTTAACAACACAACAGCTTCAAAGCAATGCTTAAACACTAAAAAAGCAAAATAACATAACTGATGGAAACTACTGTGGATAAAACAGATGGTGGTAATAATCCTCTGCACACATGTGCCAATGTCTGTGGAGATGGGGGTTAAATTAAAATTTCTATCCTGCTTAACTCGCTTGCAAGAAACAGGTAGTTTAATGTCTGCTACTTTCAATCACAGTGCAGATCTATCCAGACTGTTTCTAGCCTTATTTATTCTACCTTGCTTTGTCACTTTCTTTAAAATAAATTCCTAGCTATTACTGCACATTCTCAGTGTTGTTGCTAGACTTCCCAAGGCTTGGAGGCATTCCTGAGGGTAACAGTTGCACTTCCATAAACATCAACAAGGCTCTGTGAAAACTGAATCTGTGGACATGTCTACTCACAAAATATTATCAGTTGAAATAACATGCTCACACTAATTTTGTTTAACTGGTAGCAACTTCATGTAACGCTTAAGTCAGTAGAAAAACACTAATTCAGCTTAAATAAGCAAGGGTACTTTTGCATACAGACAATGATGCAGGACAGATTCTGTGTACTCTCATATCAATGCCAGTCTTGATTTAAGTCCAATAATGTTGCTGGATTTGGCGCACCAAGTGTACAAGAGCAGCAGAAGCCCTGGGAACTCAGGATAGGTACTGCCTGGTGCCTGCTCCTCAAAAGGAGCTGTAAGACACAGGAAAGGGATAAAATGACTGGGGCCAGCCTGTCTGGTGCAATTCCTCCTCCCCGCTCTGCAGAAAGAGGGACCCTTTCCAACAATTTCAGGAAGGCTACAAAAGCCTAGAAAAGGACCAGTGATTTGCATGAGAGACCAATCTTCCCCCTCTGGGAAGGAACAATGCAATTCTGGGAATCATATGGTGAATACAAAATAAAACTACCAGGACAGCAGTTCTCTTTGCCATGACTCCAGCTGATCCTCCCCTCAAAGAGCATAATGCCATGACAGGGAAGTAAAAGCATTTTTAAAGGCTTTTTAACAGCTAAGAAACAAAGAGAAAGCAAACAAGTGGTTTCTTCAGAAAGGAAAGGCAGTAGAGGAAAGAAGAAAGACACATTATATAGCAAATGCATCTACCATTTCAGTCAGGATGTTTGTTTGGCGTTTGCTGTTCCAGGATTTTGGTGCTTAAATGAAAGGAAGCAAAACTGAAAAAAGGAGGTTCAGAATAAAAGGAAGAGATCATATATCTTAAGGTTTATCAGTCACAACGAATAGTCAGGGTCATCTCTTGCATGGTTTCTGGCAGAGGAGTCTGCTGGATTTCAATACGAGTTTTGCAATGCCACCAGAGAGAGGCAGTGGGTGTGTGACACCTCTGACCACCAGATGTCATTTCTCCAAGCCCTATGTCTCATTCAAGATGGGCATCATCTGGTACTACTTCAGATCATCAAGGAAGATCCATTTCTCACAAATACACAAACAAAAGAAATTGAAAAGCTTGTCTTTCATATTTTCCTCTAAATACATTAATTACTGTAAGTTATGAGATAGGGTATGTAAATGAAAAAAAGTATGGTCCTTTTAATTCAGGTTCTTTTTACACTAAAAAAAAATCACTATGATTTATGAACAGGCTGAGATCTCTCTTTCCATTATTATCTAATAATCACACTCTGACTACTAAGACAAAATCTATGTTGCATTGTGGCAGTCAAATGCCTGTGGAGATATAAAAGAAAGCATGCCGTGCCAGGCTATGTTTCTGATCTGGAGGTGGTGGTGGGAGTGTCAATGGGAAGAGAGGATATAACAATCTTTTATGAAATATGTTGTTTATCTGCATGTAAACCTCTACTAAAACAGAATTGCTTCTGTGTGTAAAAACCTGGTACATCTACTACATCACTTCATCAGAGAACAGTGTCACAAAAAATGTGCGAAAGTGTGGCACCAGTTAAAAATATTATTTTTACAGTATTTAATTCCTCACTAGTATGAGTCTCTTGAGGAAGGTGCCAAACAATCATTATTATGTGATCAGGAGTTCCTATATAGATCACAAAAACATCCTATCATAACTAGGTCCCTACAAGAAAAAGCTATGTCTGAGCAGGCTGATGGCCTCCCATTTTTAGCTGAGATATGAATTATTAGCTTATTTGCTTTATTCTATGTGAACACAAACAACTGTAATTAAAATGATGCGTCACAGGACTAGGTTACCATCCAGTTCTTTAATGACTCAGTAAAATAGTATTAACAATTACCTTGTAGAGAGAATATTGCTAAAGCCCCCAGAGTAGGCAAATTCCTAATCTACTTTATGGAATTTTGCTCAGATAAAGATACAAAATTATAAATGGCAATAATTTTTCAACCATAACTAAAACATAGGATAAAAAAAATCACTTTCAGCTTAGTGACTTAATTAAATGTCACTGTGTGCAAATAGAGCCTTAGCCTATTTACAAAAAGTGCAGCTAAGCTTCCTCCTTTTATCTACACATACAGGTTCTCAGATGTTGTCTCTGACCTAGTATTAGCTTTCCAAAACGTAAATAAGAAAACAGTAATTTGCTGAATGTCTAACTTCTTTCTTCCTTTCATCAAGCATATCCTTCTCTTTTCCTCTGTCTTGATAAATTTCCTCCCATTCTTCACCTTCACTCCACTCTTTCCCTCATTTCTGGCATCTCATTTTCTCTTTGCTGTTATCACCTTCATGTGAAAGAAAACTAAACAGAGTATCCAGAAAAATAAACTGAATTTATTCTCATTGTCACACTCAGTCACTCCAATACTTTTCCTAATTACATCCCAAACTTTGTGGCCATGGCAGTAAAAGTCCTAGCTCTTACTTTTAAGAGTTTTAGCCCTGAGAGTGACAGCTTCATAGCATCAGAGAAACATAGTTGAAGATGTTATTCTTATGAAGACAAAGAAATCTCTAAAGTACCAAATGTTCATTCTTTGGGCAGCTTTGAAAACATGGAGACGGGCTTTTTATCTGACTCAATACCCATGAAGAGTGGCAAGGACAGCACTGGAGTGATATGCTCCATCAGCATAGCTAAAGAGGTGATGTGCAGCATCTTCAGCTAAATAAAGTTGCTGTTAAGTTCAATGAGCTCATCTCCTGTTAAACATGACAGAGCATTGCAATTACTACTGGAAAAGTCTGCATGAATTGCAGGTATCGACCAAGACAAATCTTTACATTGCTTGGAATCCATTGCAAAGAATACGGTAATAAGTTTTCTGAAACATATGGTTCAACATATTTGGCCACATATTACGACTGAATGTATTTTTAAATGTTAAAATAAAATTTTAGTGCCATTTTGCCTTTACAGATCTAGATGGAATATGATTTCATCCTATCTCTTATCTCACCCCAGGGTTATACCAATTTACAGTCTCCTGAGAACTTCTGTGAATTTCTAATAAGTTTAACTGATTGGATTGTTTTCTCTCCTGAACTATCTTCCCATTTATTGTCCGGTATCATTTTTTAAAAAGTAATACCTTTACCAGTCTCTTAAACAGCTGTTCAAAACCAAATTTTCTTGAGGTGGTGGAGAAGAGGGGAGAGAGGGAAAGGAAAATGAAGATAAAAACTTCCTGTTCCTAGTCAACATTAAGATGCTATCTTACCCGAAACAGCCATTCTGAATATATGGCTAATTCTACGAACTAGCTGCAATAATTCAGTACACACTTAGCTTACAACCAACAGCAAGCAATTAGATAAATTTTTAGCTGAATACAATCATCAGCATAAAATGATCCAGATTCAACTACAGAAGATGTAAGAGACTCCAATTCCCCATTGCCGCAGCTAACAATTTATTTTAAACATGAATACCTTCTTGCTATAAAATGTTTCTGTGGAAACCATGCAAAAATATGTCTCCTTAAAACACCTCAGAAAGCAGAGGAAAATCCCTGGTTATAATCAAAGGATTTGGTTTTGGTGTGGGTTTTGTGGGTTTTTTTTTTAATCCAATGCTCTAGATACTTCTATTTTAATGTACTACTGCAAAAAGGCTTTATTACCAATAACAAGAGTTTTGCAACCTTATTTATTGCCCAGCTGTATTCCACACATTTACCTCCCCCACCCCATGCACAAGCATAGATCAAGGCACTAGACGTTATAAATAAAAGACAAACTTCTGGTTTTAAAGCTAACTTGAATATGAAAATTTGAAATTGCTGCAAAGCTGTATCTACTTTTACGACATTGCAAAATAAATGCCAAGTATTCTGAAGCAAACAGATGGAGGGACAGGCTGGTTTGTGTATCAAAATGTCTGCTGATAATGATAATGTTCTATGACTGAGCACATGTAAAAAATTACAGTATATTCAGCAAAGTTTGTTAATAGTAACTAGCTGAAAGAACACATATCCCAGTCTCCATATTCTAATACAATCTTTAATACTATCTTGAGCCACAACTCAATTAAATTTGAGAATATTTTCACATTTGCTTTCCATTCCCCTATTTTCCTATTATATATCCTTAACAACTCAGATATAATGGAAGGATACAGATAATTAAACTAATCAGCTTATGGCCAAATTCAAATGCATTCCTAAACAGACACCAGCTGATTCTTAGGAGTCTGCATTTCCCTCTGGACCCATCACTGTCTGTGCTATATCAGTTCAGACTTCCCTTAAATTTCCTTGGACCCTGGAGAACTATGCATCCATTTAGACACTTACAGATAGGAAAAGGGTCCTAAGTTGTATCTCACAGAATTTATCAGCAAGTGTAAGCTGCTCTGTCAGAAAGATGAATTGTAGTATGGTAAGAAAAGCAAATGCATTAAAACAAACCAGCATCACTTAAAAGCACACCTGTTCTTAAGTCTCTGCACATAAGACATAGCAATTAAGACTACATTTTTGCAGCAGTAGATGGATGTAAGTCAGATAAGGGATTCAGCAGAACACAGGGAGTTAAATACTAACTTATATATTCCTAATTACACTTCTTCACATCATCAGAAAATGTGACCTTCAAAGTTCATTCTTCTTCCAAGCCTATTTCTACTTGCAATACCAAATAATTATTTTTGTAGAGAAAAAAATTCATGCCTTATGACTGAATTACATGCATTTTCAAGTCTCAGGGTGCAACTGCTATAAAACACAAATTTTCATAGTAACTCCCTCTTTTCCTGATCGGTATATTAACATTTAGTTTGTACATATACTGCATTCTTCCTTTTGAAGTTGCATTTCTTTTTCTTAAGAATTTCAAATTCCCTGTGGTATTTAAGGAGATCAAAACCAGCAGCACACTTCTCCTCCCTTTGCAATGTATTCGTAAGCTCCCTACACAAAGCTCTCTGTTGACTCCAGAGATCTAATCAACGCATTACTGGAAGTTGGTGGTTTGGGGATACATACAGATAATCTTACTGTCACAGATAGAGGATCATTTAAGTATATTTTCATGGAAAGTGCATACAATAAATTCCTTGCCCAGTCCAGCAGCGAAAGAACAGACTCTGCAGGCATCTGGAGACCTGCAGAAGACCTGACATACTTCCAAACAGCAACAAGAAATGTCAGTCATTTCTGTTTTCACTTTTCCTGTTCCCTTCCACCCTCATGAAAATATCCACTACTGACTAGCTGGATGAACTGGTGCAAAGCAACAGACAAGAAATGGGACACAACTACTATAAACACCACATAGGCTGGGAAGATCACAGATTACTAGAGGCAGACAGGTCCCTTTCTTCACAGTAAGGGAGAAGAATGCTTTTAAAGCCTAGACAATTATCTGAAAACAAAGAACTACAGTTTTCACATCAATACACCTAGTCAGAGTAAACACCATCTTACTAAAGAAAAGGGAGATAGCAAACAGCTTACAGATGTATCCAGGCAGAGGGCTCTTTTGCCTTGAATGTACTAGGGATCGACATTCCTGTAAGTAACATGACTGGGTTTGTCGGTTTTTTAATGATACTTTTGCATGGAAAACCTCTCAAAAAGAGAAATCCAGAGTTGTAGGGTTGTCAATTCTGTGCAAGGATTATGTTAAATACACTTCTACTAAAATATCACAGTAAACAAACACTTTGGGGAAATATGTGGTAAACTTGTATCAGTGCATACCTATCACAAGAAATATTTAAAAGCAGGTCTTTTGTATGTTCTTTATATGGAAAATAGCTCATAGAAAATCTACTGAAAGGCTGACTTCTATGATTGTACTGTATTTTCACATGCCCTTCCTACTACACACAGTACAAGGTCATTATTGATCCCTCAATAGTCTCTGCACGGCATCAGTCACCAACAGCAGAAAGCACCCATCCACACAAATGTGTCACTGTAATTTCAGAATTCAATAGGAAAACGTGTTAAGTATAATTCCCAAATATAACATCCAGGAAAAGATGTGTTTGCAAATTGTTAGTTTCACTCACTATCAGTTCACCAAACAATTACAAGAATATCACTGATTGATCTGAGGAACACAGCTCCTAATAATGACAACTTTCGTATTTCACCTCTCACCTAATTTTGCAAATTATACTGTACTCCTAATACTGTAGAAAGCTCTCTGAAGAAGCAACCTCACTAGAAGTTTAAAACAGATACACCTTTTCTTTCTATCAAATTTCACTGTACCAAGTATGGAAAAAAGAGTCTCTGGGAAAGGACGTACACCCTAATTGTTGCATATTGCTTATATAGAGTAGAGTCTGTAACTATCAGAATACAACTTTCTTCTTTAGGCAGAACTCTGATGACTAAGTAATTTTATTCCTGAGAATAAATTAAATTCTTTGATCTCTCATGTTTTGGTATAACTTAATTGGCACAGAAATGATGACATTAAAAAAAAAATCAAGTTCATGAACACTGCAAGGAAAAACAAGAAGTTACACCTCTGTGTTTCATTTATTTCCACCAGGGCCATCATGTAAGTCTTCAAACATCACGAAGACCAGTGAGTTCACATTTCTAAAGATATCTCACATCAAGACTGACACAACAGTCTTACATTCACCTTGAAAGATAAGGAATTCACCTGGATTATTGTCATCTGCAAACACACCAGAGCAACTGCTCCGACAGGAATTTTATGTGATGCAGAGATGGTTTATATGGTTATGCATGTAGATGAGTAACACTTTAAGGAGGCTTTAGATGAATGGAGGAAGCTGGCATCTTTCTGCAGCCTTAGCTACTGAGCTTACCTGGTTCAATAAGATACTGCAGCACTGCATTTTTTTACCACAAAAGGCCTTTATTCACCACCAGAGACCTTAAAGTACCTATTGTTTCTTCTGAGGCACAAGAAAAGAGGCTGGATAAAAGATGCCAGCAGCAAGAGGAAAGATCTAAGGAAGCTCGGATCCATGTGAAATCAATGCAACTGATGCCAAAACACCCTTTCAAAAAAATCTGCTTAAATATTTACAAAACGTCAAGATTAGATAATTTGTAAATTAGTTCTTTTGTTTGGATGGGTCACTCAGAGTATCACCAATTTGGATTTTGTTAGACAGACAAGCAAAGATAAAATGTTTGGGGTTTTTGTGTGCTAAAAGGGTGTTAGTGGCTGTCAGCAAACATATCTCTGATCTCCAGCAGGCAAATCATTCCAGCAGCTAGCAACTGGGTGACTGCACACAAGTCTCAGCTGCTGAAAGAGACTGAAAAGCCACGTGGGAGTCAGGGATGTTAACTAGCAGTCTAGTCCCCAGCATGATCAAAGACAGAGCTCATAGGGAATCACACTGTTTGTAAAGTAATGTACATTTTCTTTCTTTTTTTTTTTCTTTCCATTAGGAAGTTGCCTACTCTTTTTACTGTATTCTAAGAAAAAGAACAGATGTACAGCTTTTGCTACAACACTTAACATTTACAAATAAATGCCAGACTCCTAGTCAGGATCTCTTCCTCACCAGAAGCAACCCAGCAAGGCCTTGAACCTGGCCTACCCATTTGGATCTAGGACATGCCAATTTCAGAGTGGGTTGAAAAAGACATCACCACCCTAACACAAACAAACACCAACAATTCACACCAACAATTCTCAGGCAATACAGCACAGTGAAAAACTGAAAGAGGTTTTTAAAAGCAAAGTTTCTCAAATTAGGAAAAAAAGCTTTTACTTTTTACAAGAATTAAAAAAAAAAAAGGTGATCTTTTCTGATTATGTCACTGCAAAATTAGGAGGAATGTGGAAACAACCACTTACTATGAAATAATCAACCAACACCTTTTCTTAGCTTCTCACTGAGGGTTACACATTCTAATGATGCAAAAATTAGCTGTTTTGAATTTTAGACAATGTAATTTCTTTGTTACTTTTCTTGAAAAGTTATTTAAAGCTTGATGCAGTGGTGTGGTGTGAATTCTCACTGGTTACAAAGAAAACTGGACAGAGTGTTATGGACAGAAAGTGCTACAAGTGCTGTGTAAGTGTTTTCACATACAGTGAGTATGAAACCAAACCACTCACCCACAGTTTCCCTCAAAGCCAGAATATGAATATAAGTATATAGGTAATATTCTCTGAGGGAAGAAAAAAAACAACTTCTGGCTAACATAAGCAATTTGAAAGAGGGTATCAAATCTCTTTTTATTTTATTCAAGTCTGTGGCTATTGAATTACAGTTCATACAGTTGCTTTAAAAGAGAGTGAGCAATGTAAAGGAATACAGTACTAGTCTGGATTATGCTACAGATGGCTGAAGTACACTGCAGTCAGTATTCAGGCTGGCTACAATGGTTTCAGTGAATGCCAAAACCAAGATGCTTTTCACGTTTTTATCTCAAAATGAATCTGTTTACCTCCAAATTCATTACCTTCTTCTCATTCAAACCAGCACTGCAAAACTAAAATAGTAAAATAAGGAATAAAAAGTAACATTATATAGCGTAATCTTTTCATAAAGATAGACATGAAATTAATATTTAAACTATGCTTAATGTCTTTCAGATTTTTACCTTTTCAACATACATGTTCTTCAAAGGGAAAAATGGAAAAACAAGTTACTGCAGGCCAGTTTACAAAAACTATTTTGTGTGTTTGAACAATTGATGTTTAAACTTAAGGTGACAATACTAAATCACTTCTTCCAAAAAAATACTGAAAGCTTGTGATTTGTTTCATGTCTTGTCTAGACTGATTATAACACAGGTTAAAAGTGTAATATATGGGTTAGTCATTGATATTTATATTTGCAATTTAAAAAGTTATAAAACTCTAAAAATAACCTAATGTTTCCAGATTTCTGTTACATCTCTTCTTATATATGGAAAGAATGGTAAGATTGTATTTGCTGACTAATAATTTTTTTAAATTTGAAAGAAAAATAAAGGGAATTGTTTATAATATTTTCTCTTAAATTGTATTTATATGATACTATGGAAAGGAATAACAACTTTTCTCCCCCTTTTAGTCACAAGAAGGTTTTCATCTTGCATCCTGTTCCCCACAACATTCTTACCGCTAAACTGGAAAGATACGGATTTGATGTATGGAGTGGTAGACAGGTAAGGAATTAGCTTGACAGCAGCATCCAAAGAGTTACAATCAATGGCTCAGTGTCCAGGTGGAAACCAGTAATGAGTGGTGTTCCTCAAGAGACCATACTAGGACAAGTAGTATTTAGTATCTTCATTATTGTCTTCATTAATGACACAAATAGTGGGATTGAGTGCACCCTCAGCAAGTTTGTGGATGTCACCAAGTTGAGAGGTGTAGCTGGTACACCTGAGGGAAGGGATTCCACCCAGGGGGACTCTGATAGGCTTGAGGAGTGGACCAATGCAAACTTCATGAAGTTCAACAAGGCCAAATGCAAGGTCCTGCACATGGGTCAGGGCAATCCCAAGCACAAATAGAGGCTGGGAGGAGAATGGATTGAGAACAGCCCCGAGGAGAAGGACTTGGGGGTGTTGGTTGATGAAAAACTCAACATGAGCCAGCAATGTGTGCGTGTAGTCCAGAAAGATAACCATATCCTGTGCTGCATCAAAAGAAGTGTGACCAACAATTCAAGGAGGGTGATTGTCCCGCTCTACTCCATTCTGGTGAGACCCCATCTGAAGTACTGCATTCAGTTCTGGAGTCCTCAACACAGGAAAGACATGGAGCTGTTGGGGCAGGTCCAGAAGATGACCACAAAAATGATCAGAGGGTTGGAACACCTCCCCTGTGAANAAGGGACAACAGTTTTAAACTGAAAGTAGATTTAGATTGGATGTAAGGAAGAATTTTTTTATGATGGGGGTGGTGAGACCCTGGCACAGGTTGCCCAGAGAGTTGTGGCTGCCCCCTCCCTGGAAGTGTTCAAGGCCAGGTTGGATGGCGCTTTGAGCAACCTGGTCTAGTGGGATGTGGCCCTGCCCATGGCAAGGTGGTTGGACTAGGGGATCTTCAATGATTCCTTCCAACCCAAACCATTCTATGATTTAAAGATACATGTCTTCTAAACACAGGACATTATTTTACAGACAAAAATACATTTTAATACTTGTACTACAATATTTAGAATTATGTCAGTTAACAATGAAGTAGTGTGGGCTTATTTAAGTCCAAACCAGCACAAGGAGTTGATAGTAAAGGCAACAACAAAGAAGAATGATGTGTAGGTATGGTAGGTTAAAAAAACGCTTGATTTCTAACCTGATAGAATGACTCATACAATGCTACACATATAAATGCAGTTTTTATATACACTGGGGAGTTTAGCTTAAACAGAGAAAGAAGAATATGATGCTGAAGAGTACTAACAGTGAACAGCTGCTTCCCCACTGGCTAAATTGGGACTGTTGAGTCTGGTCTTCCTTTACACAACAGAAATATTTTCCAACAATCTTAGGGAAAACCTACATACCTTGAACCCACTACACTGTTCTCCCATATTCTGGGTTGTTGTACAACTTTAAGGTATGACAATTCATGTACAGTAAATTACTTTGTCTTTAATCTTCATGATCCATATATTCTTCTATCTAAAGCAAGCTTCTAGGTTTTTTGCACTTTTTTCCTAAAAAAATGAGGAAGGGGGACTGTTCAAATTAAGCATACACCAGAGACAAAATGTAGACTCCTATTTAGTACCAAGGCAGTGCTCTAGTTGCATTCAATATGTAACACTGTGCAATGACCAGCAGAAAAATGAACCTGGAAAACAAATAGTTGACAGATGAACTGATGAACCAGAAAGATATCCTGATCAACCTGGTCAGGTACTCCGCTGAGGCCTCAGGGTGACAGAAATCTTATGAAAAAGCATACTAAGAGTATCTGTGCTCTCTTACTGGTGAGTGATAGAATTAACAGTTGAACACACACTAAAGGGAGATATCATTAGATTCCAGGCACGAGACAAGTTTTGTGAGTGCTGAAAAGAGAGTAATTTCACAGCCCTATGCAGAGAAAAGAATTACCAAAATTGCAAACCAGTTGCTATAATGAGAACAAATAGTTCAATATGCGTGGAACCATTATTTTAAAGGGATTAAAGCACTACTGCATAGGAGAATAAATTCTATTTGGATTGTTTTGTTTATCTTGGAGAAAAAAAGATTAACTTGTATGCAATCACAAACTAGCCATAACTCTGGTGGTCAGACAAAGGCAGTGTGAGATCAGAAGGTGTCTAATTGCCAACACTTGACAGTTGGCAGTACAGCTTTCTAATTGGTAAATGCAGTACTTGTTTTTTTGTGGCATTGATTTTGCTAAAGCTGAAATCTAGAGACATATTAAAATCTAAAATTTTAGAACACAGCCCAGGATTGCAAGAAGGAGGACGAACTGAATAGATGGCATCTCTATATCAGCAAGAACTTTGGTAAATACACAAAGTGAAGTTCTTTATTTGAACTGAAATGTTTCTCCAGGAATTATTCATGTTTTTTGTGTGTTGAAAGTATTGAAATGTGAAAGGAGTCACATACAAGGTCAAAAGCTGCAAGCATTCAACAATAACTACTCTTGGTATATGGCAATGAATGAAAGCTTTAGGATACTAAAGATCTCATATTTCCACCCCTTTTTTCTTTGGGAACTAAAACTTTTCCTTCTGAACTTCTCAGATATATGCTTCAATAGTTCTAGATGCAAGAGAAGAGACTTTTGTCTTAAACCATATTTCATTGTATGAGGAAGAGAAGAGAACATTTACCTCCATTAGCAAGCACACTGCAATTGGGCAGAGGGAAGTGACTCTCCTCTGCTCAGCACTTGTGAGGCTTTATCTGAGACACTGCATCCAGTCCTGCACACCTCCAGTACAGGACAGATGTTAAGAAACTTGAGGGAGTTCAGCATCACTTGAATGGTTATCATCTGGATGCACTGCACGTGAAGAGATACTAGGAGACATCAGTTTGCTTAGTTTAAAACAAGAGTTAAGAATCGGGAATCTAATTGCAGTCCTATTTTTAACAGTTATAGAATTAAATTGTACCTCTATGTGATTTTAGTTTATCTTGTTGAAGATTACAGGTCTTACCTGTTTAGAGAGCCTACCTCATAACAAAGAATGATATTTGGTAATAAATAATAACCATCCCTTAGCTGAAGAGTTGATAAGGAATATAATTTCAATACATCCAAGAGGATTGAATTTCTATGAGTATTGAAAAATGAGTATGAGAAAAAATTTCTATGAGTATTGAAAACAGTGAGTTGACCCAAATGAAATCCCTACAAGTTGGCAATCACACCTTTTAGGTGGTCACTGTTCTTCACTCTTAGAAGACGTGGAACCAGATGCACAAGTAATTTCAATAGATATTGGCTGATCAGCAGTGACAGTAGCCAGAAAGATGATGTAGATAACTTGTAGTAGGTCAGTAAAATTCATAGGTGACAAGGCTGTTGAATGGTCAACTTTGGGATCCAATGGTTGGATCTAAACTTTGCTGACCTCTTGTTTGTCTGTCACCACCAGTTTAAAAGTGCTGCAACTGCAGTCTGATTAATGATTTTTAAACAATGAAAAGGTATTCCAGCACAATCTTCAATAGCTCTGAAACTTTTAAAAGAGCATAAAACAACCATATAGAGCAAGACAAAACTGAATACCCAAAGGGTCGGGTGCAGAGCTCTTGGATAAAAAATTGCTGTTATTAGTCAGTTACGCCTCTAGACACTACCATTCAGAGAACCATCTAGCCATAGGGCTCTTGCTGTAGAATCAAAATGCTATAGTCAGATACAAGATGCTAGATTCACTTAAACTGTGTTTAATAGAAAGTCAATAGGTTAATTTTGCATTAATGGTTGCATAGCCCATTCTCTCAGAATAAAGACAGTATAAAAACGCAGGGCTAGCATAAACTCTGTATTAGTTGCATATATTCTAGATAATGTGACAGAACAGCAACCATGTACCAACATTACAATTCTTCTATGAGCAACCCAGTAGTGCAGAGATACAGTATTAATGATTGTGAAATCATGCCTAGACTCCATAGTGTAAACTTAATTGTGAAACCATGGCATTAGACTTAAATTCTTCTCCAGGTACTGGCTGGCTATGATTTGAACTGAAAATGCTATCTAAAGGCAAGTACGTGGCAATATTTCCAAGCAAACAAGAGACTGAAGAGGTGAAGATAAATATCAAAATGGGGCTGTAAATTTCCTTGCTGAAAGCTCTTACCCAAAAGCCTCCTGGAATATTTCACTATTGTGAAGCCATACCACAAGGAATCTCACAGGGCATTATTCAGATAATAATGGTTACTAGAAAATGCTACACTTTCTACACTTTAATGCAGCTTGGCATCATCTCCTTAGTAGCTGCATTTTCCTGTATAATGCATTTTGCTAACACTGTGTTTACAGAAATCAAGACATATTAAACACTGACAGAGATCCACATTCAAAACCTACACAAATTAATGAAATTTTAAGACAATTTACATTGGTTACCTCATAAAATCCCAGTATCCCACTGTAGTCAGCTGTAGTTGCTGACTACAAAAAGCTCCAGTTGAATGACTACAGCTGAAAACGCGGAATAACACAAGAATTTTAAAACAAAATTTAGCTTTGCCACAAATGCTGTTTTCCACCCTGACCACAGTGGTTTAAATATGCAGCGATTTCATAGCCTAGAAAATGTGTGAGATTGTGACTGAGGATTACAAAGAAAATAATTAGTTCACGCAGATCAATCCAGAAATCAATGCAGACCCTGGAAAAGACTGACCTCAGGATCAAGAGCCTGCAACAGTGGCTGCAGTCCAGCCCTGCCATCACTCTGTTCTAGGAGCCAGGAGGAAAAGATAGTCTTTCTTTCACTATACCTGTAATTCCCAATTAGGTGATACCTGGGTTCTGATAACAGTCTGATAACAGATGTCCCTGTACTTCTAAACTACTACATTTGTAGCTATGTGAAATGAGGTAGGGACTCTCAGTCATAACCCATAGCATGCAGAATAAAAGCAATTGAAGTCTATGTGTTCTGCTGGTCTGAACACTTAATCAGTGAGAAATAAACTACTCACTCATCCAAACAGGTAGCCGAGTCTTAGTACAGGAAACAAACAGTGTTCTTCCATATGTGTGTTTGAAGGGCAGGGTAGTTTTATTATGGATTAGGAACAACAGAACTGCAAAACAACAATGCAAGGGATGGACAATGACCGATACCACCAGCAGACTTTTTTCTACTGCTAAGAAGGAACTTTGATGGACTATGGTCATAGACCTATAAAAACTCCATATGTTAAAAAATACACCCACAATCAGCTTATTCCTACTGAAAAAAGGATTTGATCACAGCGGTTCACTAGTACCATAGATAAATTAAAATAATGAGATTTTTTTTTAAAGTTAAATACACAGGTTATGTTTTGCAATGATGAAAACTTTCTGCTCCACCGGTACTATAAATTTATTTAATGCCTTCAACTAAGTGAACAAATTTTAAGAATCTACAGATCCCTCATTCAGTTCAAGTTGAAGTCTCAAAGTATGCCCAATATTTTTGCCAGTACAGCTACTTGTCAGTGAAGTGCAGTGAATGCTTTACTTGTTTTTTTTTTTTGTAGCTGCTTTTCAGTAAATTGCAGTGAATATATTATTATCTGGACTTTTTAATTTCTTTCTTTCTTTTTTAACCCTCTGTCAGCGAGCCTATTCATGCTGTATCAGAAATGGTTCCTTCCACACTACCATAATGTAGAAAATCTAGTATCAAAGGAAAAACATTGTCTTAAAACCTCTGGGTAAGTATTAGATGCATACACACAGCATTCATTCTTTTAGATCTTGTACTCTGTACTTATAAACATTTCTTTTTTCAATTCAATCCCTTCTGAATAGCAAGTAGGAAAGAGGCACATGAAATAAGTAAACTAATTTGAGAGATTTTTCTTTTTAACAAAAATGAAATGTGCTTGTTGGCATATACACTTTATGTAAATATTTATCACAAAACAATTTTATTATTGTTAAGATAACTTCAGTGGACAAAAAGGAAGAACGGAATGGGGGGAAACAGTAGCTTTTAATGTATGCATTGAATTAATCCTACATCAGTGCAGATTAAAAGAGCTTCAGTGGTAAATGAAAGTCTTTATATATATATATATGCTTTCCAGCATTCTTGAGAATTTACCAAATATATACTACCTTGGTTTACAGGTTTGTGCATCATCTACAGGATGAGATTAAATCTGCTATACAGCCTAGTGCTTTCTTGATACGTTTACCTAGCCACAGCTCCAATGTCCAGTTCTCCCTTTTGCTGAAAGATGAAAGGGCTTGCAAATGCTTCTGCTGATTTTACTTCCCTCTTGATCCTTAACACTAAAAGCTGAAGTTTTGAAAGTGGAATTTCTGAAAAAGCTTAGGAGACTGGAAGAGTGGTAACTTGCCTCATACAGAATTTCACAGTGACAATTTGTATTTTTTTATTAGGAGTAACATGCAGATTTGTATAAATGAGTGGTAAATTCAGTTTTCTCATGTTGCAGTGAAGAGCTGTTACAGATTGACTCTTGAGATTCTTTTATTTATTTTCAATCCAAGCTTGGACATGTTTTTCGCGAGAGATGATCTGAATTTCTACACTACCTAGGTTTTACTTTCACACTCCAATAGCAAATGTATAAATCACACAAAGTAACATTTTCTTGTGACCCTCTATATATACTTCTTAAAAAAAAGACACGCCAACAATATAAAAATGTTTCTACTAAAGAATTAAAATCTGAAATCTCATTTGAAAATTACCCATTTTTAAAAAAATCCATTTAATTAAAAAGCAGTTTTTAGGCAAATCCATCTGTCCTTTCCAAAAGACAGTATCTCTGCCCAGAACACTAAATCTTACATGGCCACAGAAGTACTGACACTTAATTCAATACTGTACCATCTTGCTACGGGGAAAATGTAGAGCAGCTCTTTTGTAAACCCTATTAAAAATGTATGAGATTTTTTTTTTTTATTTTAATTTTTTAATCCATAACCCTTAAATGTCACACACATTAAAAACCAACATGTATGCTAAACAAAGCGGGTCAGAACCAGGCAGAATATATTAATAACAATGGGGCTATTAGCATGGAATCAGAATGCTAGTCTTAACATGAGAGGTCACATGTTCATACAGCGAGCTGACTGACAATATGAATTTTCTAAATATGCAAACCTTCTGTCCCAAACTACTTTTGTGGCAATTGTGACGCATGTATTTTACACAACCATGAGAAAATAAGTAAGCAACATTATTTTTAAAACACATATTTGTATTTGGTTTTGCCCAAGAAGAAGAACTGGCAGAGGGTAGAAAAATAAATTAAATGCAGAAAAAAATATGATTCAAGAAATCTAAGATAAAAATGTGACTTCTTCCTATGTTACAAATGACTACACAAGAGACCTTACAGCATGAAATGGGAATATCTGGTATTGCCATGGAGGTCAGAGATACAACCTTAGAGGAGGAAGCTATTTTCTGTTGCATTACCACAAAATCAAGGGATCTGGAAAACACAGGCTTATTTAATAGTAAACTCCATTCCTAATCCAAGGAGATCCCAAAGCCACAGTCATATTCCCTTTAATTAGTTCTCAAACTTGAAAGCACCTCAACACCCCAGAAAGAAGCACCTTCTGTCACGCTCTGCTGTCCATAACTCCAATCTCATTTATATTCAATCAGTTTCAATCAGTAACCTCTCTTCCGACTTTCTCTTCTCCTTTCATTTGTCTGCAGTTAAGTTATTTCAAACGCTTTGGGGTTGTTGTCAAAGGTCCCTGAAACTGCCTCTGGAAACAGGGTGTCTGGCCTTCAGAAGTCATGAACCATTGCATGAGTGTCTGTATTACTGACAAAATAAACTTGGAAATACACTCTTTGTTGTTACATTTTTTATTTAAAGACCCAACTGGCGCTTCAGTTTAATTCTACCACAAAACACAAAGCCTGAGGGATTCTCAAGCAAGTCACACAACGGATGAAACACCCGTAATTGGAACAAAGATCTGTAATGAGAAAGGTAGCAGAAACAAGTAGGCAAAGCTTCCCTTAAAATTTAATTAGCTTTCCAGCTAAAAAAAGAAATAAATCTCATTTTCAAATTTCTTCTATTTCATCATGAAAACTCTGAAACCGATGACAGCAGTGTATGTGCAACCCCATCAAACTCCCTCCCAGACTTCAACTGGATTTCTTGAGCCTCCATGTGGGTTTATCTGTGTAATAACCCTCAACAGACCTCTAGTCACAAGCTTGTCCCATCTTCCCTTAAGCCCACATAAAATGTTTGCACCCACATTTTTGGGCAAGGCTTTCCAAAGGAGTATATCCCTTCTTATGTGAACATATCCACATTTCAGCTTCAATTAAAAACCCACGTCCTGACATATCAGCTCCCTCTATAAAGCTAGTATGAGTCAATAAAAGTTGTACTGCTAACCTCAGTAAATGCGTTTCCTCCATCTGTTAATTGTTTTGCTATTGTCAAATTAAGGGGAATATATTAAGACACTACCTAAAGGTTATACTACATTTTACCCACTCAGCTTCAGAAAGACATATTTCATATGGGATTTATAGATGGGATTTGCTCCAACTCCCAAAGCACCTTATCAATTAGTTCAGCTTTTCTCCACCTTCAGGCCAGCTTCCCTTTACTGAAAAATCCAGTTTTCTGTCTACACACAGAACTCACAATTTGGGAGTCTTTTAGTTCCTTTCAGAAAATAGAAGACACTTAACTCCAGGAATGGAAATGAACTTTAGAAAGGAATGACTTCCTGGTTTTAGGTGTAATCAATATACAATTAATAAAAAAAAAAATCATTGGTTGATTGTGATTTTTAATTATTATTATAAAATTACATTAATAATGAATCAGAATTACTGCTCATCATCAATCATCTTGCAAACATTCATTCTTTTCTAAGTTACCTTTTCAACACCTGGATAACTCCTTCAATTTTACATTCCCATTCCTAAAGCTGAAAACTTTATTACACAAAGGTGTCATCCCTTATAATTTGGAATTTCAAAACATTACATTAAATTTAAGTGAACACAATTATGAAGTGCAATAACTGACTCAATTAGTTTCTTCAGAGTAAGTACACAAAAGTGCCTCTTCCATCTCTAGATAGTAATATATTCTTCCTTCCTTGTGCAAAACCCCTGTGCAAGATTACCACTTCCATGTATCTGCGTAGTCTTATTTCATAAAAATGTAACCTGTTGTTCTACTGTAGAAACTTCCCAGCAATCTGCTACAAAAAACTTGACTGTCTACACATGTCTGAATAAGCTTCAAAAGTTCGTGTGTCTTTAGGTAACAGAATATTACATTAATGTAAAAAGGATTTCAACCTAGCAAATCTGGTAATGACTTGCAACAGTTGCCAACTGTTCATCAGCTTCTGTTAGAAAAACAGCTAATTTCTATGTGTATACAACTGGTTAGAGCTGCACACTTCAGGACAGTTCAGCTGACATTTTTATCCATAAAGAGTAAACTGGGTAATGTGAATAAACTTCTCAAATCCATGAAGAATGCACATTTTTTGGTAGAATGTAGATGTTGCATTGTCATAGCAGCTTAGTCTTTTCTAATCATTATGAAGTTGATGGGAGTTGATGGTCCACTACCACCTGGTAGGAAGCAGTGTCACCTTGCCATCCCAAAGTTGAACATACCACAGATTGTTTTTCTTTCCTGTACCGAAACTTCAGGGAGAAATTTTTTTAGTAATAAAGCAGTGACTTCTCTGAATTTAACAAGTAAATTAATATCTACTGAAAGTAAAATAAAAGTATTTTATCTAAAATACCATTTGTAGCATACAAAGCATTAATACCCACTAAATTGCCCTGTGTTTTTAACACAATCTAGGATATTTTATTACTAGATTGGAGGTTTTTTGTTGGGTTTTTTTTGTTTGTTTCAGGACCTGAGCACCTAAAATTTTGTCTAAAGTAAAAATGAGTAGACCATTTAGATTTCTTAATCTTAGTTGGAGTTTATAGTAAGCTAAACAATAATAATATTCATTCATTCATATATTTTAATTTTTAAACCCTTACTTCCAAAGGTTGTATTTTTTTCCCAATCACAAACAATGTGATACATATCAGTAAGCAACTGATGTCATCTATCTGAACCCGTGCAAAGCATTTGACACCATCCCACATGACAACCTTGTCTCTAAATTAGAGAGCCACGGATTTGATGGATGGACCACTCAGTGGATAAGGAATAGGCTAGATGGTTGCACTCACAGAGTTGTGGTCAGCAGCTCAGTGTCCAAGTGGAAATTGGTGACAAGTGGCGTTCCTCAGGGATTGGTATTGGGACTGGTTCTTTTCAATGTCTTTGTTGGTGACATGGATGGTGGGATTGGGTGCACCCTCAGCAAGTTTGCTGATGACACCAAGCTGTGTGGTGTGGTCGACACACTAGAGGGAAGGGATGCCACCCAGAGGGATCCTGACAGGTTGGAGGAGTGGGCCAATGCAAACTTCATGAAGTTC
>VZRW01002640.1:0-12993 GCA_013398125.1 Aegotheles bennettii
ATTCTGTGATTCTGTGAACTCACAGGTACCAGATCAATGTAGATTTTGAGAATAAAGGCAGCAGAACAGTATGATAATTGTCCCTCAAACAGCTGATGTTTCTAGTAGTGTTGCTTATGTGGAAAGCATTGAAGCATCAAAAATTAGAGGTATTTAAGAGCCTCAGTAATCAAAACAAAGCCAGGGATTTTCATTCCATGCAGAGGTGTGGCAGACAGCTGTTCCTGAAGAAATTTTTGAGAGTCGCACCAGACTTCAGTATTCTAAACATCTGAGGGTATAAAATGCATGTCACTTAGTGTGGCAGATAACCACTCCGTTAAAAATTACTGACAGCTGATCCTTGTTTCTTCCTTATGCATATGACTACAAAATATACTTGATCAGCTATTTCATAGAAGATTATTAGTAACAAGTATTTAGTGGTCTTCTATGTAGAAGTCTGAGTGAAAAGTATATTAAAAATTAATCTTTATTCTGCATTTTAGTCTCAATTCAAGTCTTCTGTTTGCACATGTATGCATATAGACTTGCTTAAAAAATATTTTTTCATGGAGCAAATGAAAGATTGTCTCTATTACCCCATTACTGTCCATTAAGACGATAGGTCTTTATTTTGTTTTTATTCTATCTTGTGTAACTACAGAAAGAAGTAGTCAGAAAAAAAGAAAACTTCGAGAAGAAAACATGTGAAATGAACCTATAGACTGGACATGGTGGATTTACAAATCCAGACTATAGTTTTCACAGCAGACCTACAGGTATTTCAGCCTTTCAGAAAAGAAAAAAAAGGCTTTGAGTCATTCATATGATATTTTGCTCAAAATTACGGTGGCATTATTAATGTTGGGGAAACAAAGAAGTGTTAGCATTTTCTCTAAGTCCTTAGTCATCTACTAAGTATTGTTAGAGATTTTGGGGTTTTTGACACTTTTTCTGGTGGATTCAATATTCCAAAACAACCTGGTTGATTTTCAGTGCAGAAGCTGGTTGTTTTGGTTTTTGAGTAACATTCAGTTATTTGTGAAGGTTTTTCCTAGCTACCATAAGAAATAAAAACCTCCCAGAGTCAGGATTAAATATCTTCTTTTAACTTTTCTGAAGTAAATGACTGATTCCTTAATCAATTTATGTGTTAATTGACAAAAACAGCCTATGTGTGATGTTTTACATAAGCACAGAAGTCTGAAATAGACTCTCTAGTTCCAATAAAGCTGAATTTGTGTAGTATTTCTTCAACAGGAATCTTGGTGGGGTGGAGGGGGCTAGAGCATGGGCAAGACTTTGGAGAAATCCTGGAAGCTTCACAAAAAAAAAACCCACACCACCAAAAATTATGAAGAGGACATACTAAATTTGAAAAACTGATGATGTCCCACATTGGAGCTAATTTGCTCATTTTAATATGTGTTAAAAGTATTAGTCACAAGAACTTGTACTGTACCTGTTGAATATGTGGAGTTTTTTGTTGGTTTTTTTTTAGTCAACTGCATATTTTCAACTTAAGTTTACTTTAAATTTTACTGAAAAGAAATGTACAAAGACAGCCATTCAGTTGAGGATTAATCACTATGGCAACAGAAATGTGGTGACTGAAAAGGGGGAGGATGTATTCTCCCCTCAGCTTCCTGCCAGCTGTCATATTCAACTTCTGTGGCATGAATTCAGGCCAAAATATAGACTGTGACCAGCTCTAAGAAACTATATCTGTATTTTTATAAATTGATATAAGAATCACAATAGAAAAGAAGACTTAATCCTCTGAATTGAATGACAGACATTTGGCACTCTTGCCAGTGTTTGACAGAGAAATAACAGGATGCTTTGTAGTAAAACCTGGATTAATGGTAAACCCCTCTTTATGTTATTGCAATGTGGTGTAAATGAGAGAACTAAGCATGCTGTCAGCCTAGGAAAAAACATGCCCTTTGTAGCTCCAGTGCAGATTTAAGTGCTGTTGAGAATATTGTATTTACAAAAGTTGTGTTATTAAGAACTCCTCTTTATCGTATTAATATTACGTTGACATTTTGTAGACTATTTAAACAAAGACTTTATCACTTACAGTAACTCTGATTGCAGTGTGTTTGCACAACTTTCAGATTCAACAAGTTCAGATAGTTATTTACAAAGAGTAGTCTTTTGGGAGATGACATTCCATTATCCTGCTTTTTTAGGATGGGGAATGCTATTCAACTTTAAAATAATTGTTCCCAAATGATTTGCCTATAATGCTCCTTTACTGAGTTTACAATTTCAGTTTACTATGGAATTAACCATTTCAGTATGGCTTCTGGTTTTTTGTTGATGGTTGTTTTGGGTTTTTTTTAATGTGGTGAGTTTGCAGTCTGTGATACATGTAGCTGCATATTCATTATGGTGTATAGGCATGGTTTTTGGTTTTGCTGCTGTTTGAAGGATGGAGAGGGCAAAAGAAGGTAGGTGCAAGTCCACAGGCTTCTGCTGGAATAAGCAATTGAACTTTAGCTTTGAATTCTGAGACAGGCTGATTATTGCCTCTCATTCACAACAATAATAATAACTATATTGATTTCTGATCAGATTTTTGATGCAACAAAGTGATACGGCTTATAGGAGTTCTATTTCTTAGGGTCAACAGATTAAATAAAACTCCTTCCAATGAGAAGTTCTTGCCCTGTTACCTGATTGGAGAAGAAACAGATTTAGAAGTAAATGAGAAATAGAAAGAACACAATCAGTCCTCAATTGACTTAGTAGGCAATTCTCCACTACCAAGCTAAATATCAGTGTTTATGGAATGTCCTTGATCTTGGTTTATACAAGCAGAAAAGCTAGATATGACAACCAGGGGAAAATAACCACATATTTCAGCTATTGGTCTCCTGTAATACAGTCAAATATTAGATACTTTTGTATTCAGAGCCAACATCCTGAATAGCTTTGTTTAATTCAGAAAGTCTGAGTATAAATGTGATTGTTCTAGAGTATTCTAAAATTTTAAGGTAGATTAGCTTCATTTTTAAAGACAATTGAGGTACTAACCATTAACTATACAACTACCTCTATTTCTCAATCCTGTTTTGTTAGAAGAATAGACAAATTAATTCAGAGACTGTTTTTCAATTAAAGTTAAATTCAGCAGAAAAAATAATGTCATTATCAGAAATCAGTCTAAAACATGGTAAGACTCAGGTTTATTTCAAACTGTGGAATGTGTAAGTCACTATAACCCTCTGAAGTACATAGTTTGCTAAGTAGTGTACCCTCTGTAGGTTGAAAAGCAATTCTGGTTTGTTTAAGAATCATGAGAAAGTAGAAACATTATCATTATTTGGTAACTTTTTTTTTACTATCTTGACCATCCGCACCTCATCTTGGAGAGACTACAAGAAGTTTTATGTGGACCCAATTATACTTTGTCTTCCTTGGCATGCAGAATAATTTAAGAAGAAATTATTGTTTGATATGTGTATGTGTAGAAGAAAGAAGGAAAGAAGACTAAGAATGCCATCCAGAGGGACCTAGGCAAGCTTGAAGAGTGGGCCCAGGGAACCTCATGAGGTTCAGTAAGGAGAAGTGCAAGGTCCTACACTTCAGTCAGGGCAACCCTTGGTATCAATACTAGCTGGGGGATCGAGGGATTGAAAGCAGCTCTGCTGAGAAGGACTTGGGAGTACTGGTGGACAAAAAGCTGGACATGAGCCAGTGATGTGCCCTCGCAGTCCAGGCAGCCAACCATATCCTGGGCTGCATCAAAGGTGTGACCAGCAGATCAAGGCAGGTGATTCTGCCCCTCTACTCTGCTCTGGCAAGACCCCTCCTGGAGTACTGTGTCCAGCTCTGGAGCTCTCAGCACAGGAAGGACATGGACCTGTTGGAATGAGTCCAGAGAAGGGCCACAAAAATGAGCCTGGAACACCTGTCTTATGAGGAAAGGCTGTGAGAGTTGGGATTGTTCAGCTTGTAAAAGAGAAGGCTCTGAAGTGACCTCATTTCCACCTTTCAATACCTAAAGGGGGCCTACAGGAAGGATAGGGACAGGTTTTTTTAGCAGAGCCTGTTGTGATAGAATGAGGGGCAATGCTTTTAAACTGAAGGAGGGTAGATTTAGGTTAGATAGAAGGAAGAAGTTTTTCACCATGAGGTTGGTGAGATACTGGAACAGTTGTCCAGAGAGGTGATGGATTCCCCATCGCTGGAGACGTTCAAGGCTGGGTTGGATGGGGCCCTGAAGCAACCTGGTCTAGTGAGGGATGTCCCTGTCCATGGAAGGAGGGTTGGACTTTATCACCTTTAAGATCCCTTTCAACTCAGGCTATTCTGTGATTCTGTGAATGGTCAGGTAGCAAACATTTCAGGATATTTATATATGTCCTGATAAACAGAGGAAACATAGGTAAAATAAAAACAATATCTTAGTATATGTTCAAGAACAGCATATAGAAGGTCATAGTTATTCATACATATTATAGGAAAGCTTCCAGGGAAAACAAACAAACAAACAAGAAAAACTATAAGGGGAAAGAAGATCAGCTGAAATAATATAGAATTGTAACTCAGGTAGATAAATTTACTTTAAGTCATCTGATAAAAGAACAACCATCCAAACACCACTGCAACTCACAATATATGTGGGAAGCCACGTGTTTTCTCAGGTTCTGAGGGGACTGGGAAAATACAGAGTAGAATGTAGCATAAGGTTTTGTTGTTTTTCTAGCAAGCTGTGTTTTAAGAGGACAGTCACGCTGAATTCACTGTTCATGTTTTTGTATGATTTAGGTGACTGCAAGGCAGCTAGAGATTTGAGAAGGCCTTTCTTGTTTGTTTTAGAAATGAAAACAAACAATGAAACAGTGCAAGGGAAAGTATTCTGGATATCTGGCAGCAGTGGTTTCATGCATACCTGAAGAGAAAAGCCTATTAACACTGTTTTGGCTGTGACTGGGGAGGCCGGAGGGGGTTGTTGCTGACTCGAAGTCAGTATTTGACAAGATACTTATGATAGTGATACTTTGAGTACTCACGCAGTGAAAGAGAGGATGTTCAGACATAGTACAACTATGGCTGAGGAATAATTATATAAACATGTTTTCAACTTCTGATTCTGGATTTTGATGGAAGTTTATTATCCTTCAGTTCTGGTGACTTGAATTGCCACAAACATGAGACAGCTTAAAGCCCATGTGTCCCTGAATCTCTGTTGCTCTTTTTTTCTCTACTCACCTTACCCCTAGCCTCTGCTCACTTGCTCTCCTGTACATTTTTATCTTTGCTGTATCTAAAAAGGTGAACATTGTTCTATTTTGCCTTGCTTTAAGGGGCAAAAGAGAGGAAAAGGGAAGTCACAGGTGTCCAGTCATCTTAGTCATGTCTGAGGATGCTCATACATGGATTAACATTCATTACTCCAGAGTGTAGAGCCACCTCTTTATGCCTGTTGTAGGAAGAGCAGATACTGAAATTTTGTACTGTCAAAGGTAGAAAAAAATTTGTTTTGATAGGTATATACTATTTTTAAAACTGCTGTAACTATGCAGCAGGAGACAGATTGTCACACAGAGCTAACAGATACAAGAGTAGTTGCAGATTCAAGACATAATCTCTAGGCAGAAGTTACTGCTGTATTGTGGCACTTAAATTCTTGCTTAATGCACAGTTGCATGTCTTCATGCTTCTTGAAGAGTGTTAACCTTAAATGTGAACTGCTACGGGACTCCAAATGTGCAGATGCTACCATTTTTGCTGGTCTCTTTATTACAGCCTGTATGTAATATGTAACTCAAAGAAATGGAAACTCATTGTTGGTATCCAAAATTTACTATATACTTTCATGAATAAGAGACATACATGACAAAAGAAGTGGTGGGGGAAAATATGTTCTGTGGTAGGAAGTTATAATGTGTTTATGTTGAAAAACCTATAGACTAAATGAAACATGAGAAGTGAAAATAAATGCTTTCTTTGATATATTTTTTCACATGGTAAGAGTTCCTAGGTTTTCTGAATACTTTCTAAATTGTTTTCTGCACAACTACATAGTAATCTGTTGTCTTTTCCTTTACGATATACGGAAAGCCTCTTCAGAGTAAGTGCAGTAAATGAAGAGGAGATAGGATAAGGAAACAAGTGAAAGACGGGAAGGAATGGCTGTACTTCTACATATTATTTTCCCTAGTTTGCAATAGCACTTCACAATTTCATTTTACTGTGCTTTCATTAACTTTTTCTTTCCATTCATTTCTATACTGTAATGATGCCTTCTACTAAACAACTTGCTTCTGTGGCCCTTTGTCTTATGTGTATGCCTTTGAAAAGAAATTGTTTCTTTTTAACTTTTTGTGAAGATTTTCTTGACAAATGTGGAAGTGCATGAAGTTGAATAAAACAGTAAAAATGTTACATTCAGTAACTGAATATAAATTTTTTTGTCTTTGATATTGAAGAAATTATTTTGCTGCAGAGTTTTTCCCCCACCAAGGTACTGCTTTGAGAAAGGAGAAAATGTGAAGAATACAGGAATGTATAATGATGTTAACAGATAATTCAGTATAGGTGCGCTTGATTTATCAGATGACCAGTAAGTACATGGTCAAGTTTAAGTGAAACTTTTCCACTTTGAACAGTGGAAATTTCTTAACATTCACTGCAAATGCATAGTGTCTTCAATACAATTAAACATTTAGTAAAGGCTAACCGTGTTCATGATTGCTGTCAATATTATATTACAAAAACTCTTAAAATATGTATAGCAGATACTGTATGCTATACTAAGTATTTCTTTTAGCTTTGCATCGTGTCTTTCAGAAGGCTAATCAGAAGATGTGCTATGCAGTTTATGAGGAGTATGTCTTAACACACAGAATCACTGAATGGTAGGAGTTGGAAGGGACCTCTGGAAATCATCTAGTCCATGCCCCCCTGCAAAAGCAGGTTCACCTAGAGCAGGTGGCACAGGACTGCATCCAGGTGGGTTTTGAATGTCTCCAGGGAAGGAGACTCCATAACCTCTCTGGGCAGTCTGTACTGGTGCTCTGCCACTCAAGGTAAACAAGTTTTTTCTCATGTTCAGATGGAACTTCCTGTGTTCCAGGTTATGTCCATTGCCCCTTGTCCTGTCACTGGGCACCACTGAGAAGAGTCTGGCCCCATTCTCTTGACACCTGCCCTGTAGATATTTGTAAATGTTGATGTATGTAAATGTATGTAAGTATGTATGTATGTGGTGGTATAGTGTTTGGCAAGAATGCTTTTGGATTTCTGTACTATAATTTTTAGTTGTCTTTCAGAATAACTTGTTCATGTTCTTGAAACCTTTAAGCATACTTATATTTAAAGTGAGATAAAAACTTGCTATTACTTACTTAGGCACTGGATGGAATCTGAATTCCAGGAGAAAGAATTTGTGTCACTCTTTGTGCAATTTGAATGTTTTGATTGTTTGGGTTTTTTTCCCCTGTGTTCAGTAGGTTAATGTTTTTCAGTAGTTACATGGCTGAGCCATAAAGCAAAGCCAGACTTGCTATTTGGCAAAACAGCTGGGGTTTTTTTTTGACAAAATAAATTGACTTGGTTTTCTTAATGCTCTTTTCTTTCTTTCTGTTGAATTGCTCTTTCTTTCTAGTCCTGAGATATGCTTATGGACTGATCACTGTCATCTTTCCAGTTTTCCAGCAATGATTTGAAAATCCTGTCGTCAGATCTTATGTCATTAAATTTCTTCTTTCAAGAAATTTGGCAACACTTGTACTTGCCTAAATATATTAATTAATATGTTGTGCATTAAGTTAAACAAAGATAATGAACACTTCCAAATGCACAGACCAGTTCTTGTATTGAAGGAATTTTGTTTCCTCTATTATTCCATTCTTTCAGTCATAACATTTATTAATTCATAAAGAGTCTGACATTCAGTAATATAAATAGATTGTTAAATGTACTAGTATCAGCAGTGTAAGAACAAGAGGCTGGGGTTCCTAGCTGAGTCAAATTGTATTCGTTTCAATCTTGCTTTGCAAGATTGCTTTATGCATGTGATATACTTGATAATACAGGTGAACAAGACCAGTGCTGCAAAGTCAACGTCAGATTTCGTGTATGAGGAAATAATGGGGGACACTCACCATAGTTAGGTAGAGAAAGTACATGAGGCACAGAAAATAGAAAACTGTTGTAAGGAAATATTTGTCATGAAGTCGATTTCCATCTAGATCTTCAATCTTGTTAGAAGACAAATTCTGAAAGATAGTCAGAAAGAAATTGGCCACAAGACGGAAGAATTAAGGATACATGAAGTCAATAAGTGAAGTCAAATTCAAAAGGAACCAATATAGTGTGGACTGTTGACAGTGCTATAATGTTGACTGAAGTTTTCCCTTTTTTAAGGTAAAGCTATTAGAAAGATGGAGGGAATATTTTCATCTATATATGTGTAACGCTTACCTCTGCCTAGAGCCTCATCTATGTATCTCTCAAAGTAACAAACATCAGATTTGACCTTTAATGAACATGCATCTTAAGCATTGTAAGAAAAACTGAAATAAATGCTTTAGTTTTAATGACAAAATGTTCATAATTTTTAAAATTAAATTACTAGCAATGGGGGCTGGATTTAAGTTTACAAACTTAAAAATATTCAGAAGTTCAACAGAGCAAGTTGTGTTTCAGTGTAACTGGGTGTCATTACACTGGAAAAGTGAGAAGTTTTTCAAGAGTAACTCATAAATGGCAAAGGGCTTTCACTAGCATTAGCTCCTGCAGCTCTTAAGGTAACTTCTTTACAGTAACTTTTTCCAGCTTCAGGAAAAAGCTTAAACAGCTAATTTTGGTAAAAGACGAACTCTTTATGTGAATATGGTGTTATTTTCCTGTTGTTCTTTTGGTTTTGGCAGTGTGGGTCAATGTAATTAAGTTTGGTATTTCTGGAACTAAATATGGCATTTGTAAGTTTATTTGCAATTAGAAGTAGTTTTCTAAAAAGACAAGCAATTTTATGACTTTCAGTGTATTTACACCATTTGGCTTTTATCCTCAAAGAGGTTTTTAATCTTCTGTGTTTGAACAGATGTGTAGACCAAAGTATTGCTGCCTCATATACTTCGGTCTTATTTAATAAGAGGTAGATGGATGAACCATCCATTTATGGGGGGTTTAAAATACTTCTAAGATAGGCATTGACATGGTAGACTTCTATGCTACGCAAGTTATGCTTGCTTGAATTAAATGATACAATATTAATTTCCTGACAGAATAACATACACTAGGTGTTATCATAGGCCTAGAGATCTGAATATTATAAACATTTTTCATGCAAAATTCTATCAAAATAAATATATTTTAAAACTAGCATTGCTTTCTTCTTTCAAAATACACTTACCAAGTTTTGTATTACCTATGCATATCTTTAAAAAAAATGAAATAGAATTTACATTTTTTCTATTTAAAATAAAATATTTAAATAGAATATTTCTGCTGTAGATAACATCTGGTAATTCAATCTTAATTTTACTATTACCATAACATTATTATTGGGAAATAGTGTTTTTATCTTAATTGAGGCCTTGGTTTCAGTTTTGTGTAGCGTAACTTTTAATACTGCAGTGAAATTTTTATCTTTGGAGTTGTGCATTTAGCTTAGAGTGAAAATTTATGCCCATAGATTCCTTACTGTTAACATCTCTTTCTGTATGCTAGTTTGAGGTTACTTGCCAAAGTAATGGATTAAGAACAGATGTAAGATCCTAAAGCTCAAGAACATTGTGAACAGCCCATGGAAATAAAGGAAGTGGATATGGGTCAAATAAAAACACATTGGGAAGAAACACTGTAGATCCGAAACCAAATTTTGAACTGCACATGACAAAGTGTGAACACAATTTGAGTTTTCATCTCTGAAGTAGTGTCAGTAGGGGGACTGAGGACATCACTGAGCAGTTACTCTTTCTGCTCTCATTTAAAAAAAAACCCTTGCTTTTCTGAATTTATGTGTTTTTCCTTGTTCTTTAGACACATTCTTTAATTTTCATATTTTCCTCGGATTGGCTTTTGTTAAAGGGGAAATTTTGACAAGAATTTGTGAAAATTTCTGAAAAATAACTAAAGCGTAAATAGTATTATATTTTGGGGCAAGACGTTATGACATTGACTGTCAGTGCATGATGAGTTCATCTGTAAAATGATCTTGAATTTGATTAAAATGTTAGCTTTTTTTATTTCTGTTACATTTGAAATTTTAATCTTATCAGTTTTAGTCTTATCAGTATTATAATGGAAATTTAATGTGTAATATTTTTTTCCTGTTCATTTACAGGTAAGTGTAGTGATATCTCTTCCAAAGGTATATTTGCAACTCTGAATAATTGTTTGTGTGCATTAGAGATTGTGATACTGGCAAAAATTATTTTACTTTGCTATCTTTGAATAGTGTTGTGTTTATTTACAGTTTTTCTTTGAGCGTTAAAGTGCTAAAGTAACTAAGATTTCTGAATATGCACTGTGAAAAAATTGTGTAACATACATTAACAAGCAGGAAACAGTGAATCCAAATAATCCCTTTACCTTGATACATATCTTCCTGAATTAATTTATCTATTAAGACTGTAAACTAGTAGCACAGACACTTTCAATTTTATAGTAATATTTGGAGGTTGTAACAGGTTTGGGTGGTGTGGCACAGGGTTGTTTTTATAACCCATTTATGCATTAGGTTTTACAGACATCTTTCATTTAGCCTCACAACTAACCTGTTTGGAAAAATATCCCACCTTATTCTTAGAGAACCAAGACTTGCCTTCAGTGTTCCTGGAAGTTTGTGACCGAGCAGGGAGTTTACACTGCAGCTCTCAATCCAATTCTTAGCATTCAAACCATGGAGTGCTAGCTAAGAGTGACAGAATTGGGCATAATAGAGCTCATCACTATGTCCCAGACACAGCTGTTTTGATTATTTCCATGTCTCGTTTTGCTAGAAAAATGAAGAAAACACAGAAGACAACACAGCAGAGAAGAACATTATTAAAGGAGAGCAAGAAATGTTGACAAACAGGAAGCAACACCACCTGTATGTTATGCATCCTGTGACCCAGAAAAACAGAACAGTACACAGAGTAGGTTCAACTACTTTCTTGGTTGGAAAGACACCCAAAGGCATCCGCAGGTGAGACTGTTTTGGTGAGATGGAAGAAAGATTCTAAGCTTGAAACAGACTTCACTCTAGGCAGTTGCTTTTGTCTTTGTTTCAGCCATATTCAGGGAATATTGATGATTTGCTGTGGCAAGAGCAGAACGAATGGGAAACTTCCACTCTCACTATACAAAGAGTACCTTAGTTGATTAATAACTTTAACCCACAAATCACTTTAATGATTTGATTCAATGTGTCATATATTGCATAGTTGTGCAGATGTCATCACCACCAGTATCCATCATATGTGCACCATGCAGTACCACAAATCAAAGTTTAGATTGTGTAGAAGCAAGAAATTTTAGTATGAGCTTCTGACTACTTACTGGTTTTGCCCAGCTCTCACGACTTTCAGTGAAAGACTGTTTAAACCCCTCATGTTTGGAAGGGTGATAATTTTTGCCTCCTTGTTTTCCCTTTCCCCCAAACTATTGCTATTATTAATATAAATACTTAAATTCCATTGTTATGTAGACAGAAGTTCAGTAACAGTAGCTAGATGGTATATGGAAGTGGCAGAAAGCTGTAGCTAACTAGGCAAACCTATAGAACTGGGATTTGGTATGTATTTTTAATTTAGCCTTGAGACAAATAAATTACTATGTGAGAGTTGGTATCTAGGTAACATCTCTGCATTCAGAATTTGTCATATTGGCCAGCTGGCCTCAGCTAATGAAACAGATACTGTTGAAGTGCCAGACTTGCTTACTATTATAGATATGAAAAAATCTAAATATTTAAGAGGTAGCTAAAGGAGAACCTTTCATGCTAAAAATACTCAAAATTGCAATCACTGTTATCAATAATTTGTTGAGATAAAAAATTTCAAAGGCAAGGAAGTAATTAAGGAAGTTATTCCAAGATCCTAAAGCCATACTTAACAAAAAGCTTAAACTCATTCACTGTTAAACATTAAGTAGGTCATCTGTTAGCATCTTACTTGCAATTGTACTTCATAGTACATCTGGATCTGCTGTACAATGAATGAGGATGTTTAGGTCCCTTAGTTTGATGTGTTGTAGTTGGATGACTGAGTGGGAAGCTGTCTGCTGTCACCACACACAGTGTAGCTGAAGCTAGCCAGTCAAGGAGTATTTGAGGCCAAAGAGGGTTAAATCTCATTACCTACTGGAGCCCTACAGGAGAGGCAACATGTTTCATACCCATTCTCTGACAAGGGAGCATAAACCCATCCCTTCAGGCTTCCAGTTAGGCTAACTTGGCTAGGATGATCTTTCTTTTCTGCTGATTTTACTGGAATCAACAACCTCTTTAAGCTAGACAGACATGAGGGAATATATTAGCGGTACATTTAAACTGAAAATAAATCCATTATGCTATTTTGGAAAAATGAAAGAAAACATTTGCATTCATAAAACAATTCTTAACTCTTATGATTTGCTACCTCAAGTTTTAACTTCCTAAAGTTCAGAAAGCAGCAGTTAAATCAGCCAGACAACATTGACTTTGCCCTAGTGTCAGTAGCTACAGCTTCTAATATAAATTTTTTCTTTCATAGTTCTTTTATGAGGTGTTATTTTTCGATCAGTAACATTTTCTAAATATTTTAAGTCAGAAACCATCTGAATTTTGGAAATACCCTTCTGTTGTATTCCTTGTACACATGCTGCTTTCCCACTCCCCCCATCCCAAACAAGTGTCTATCTTGACACTTGAGTTATTCAAAAGTGAGTTACAGAAAAGATGTTGTCTTTCCCTGTAAGATGATGTCCTTGTACATTTTGTCTGTATTGTGGGCTAGTTATAATACTACATCTCCCTTATGAGGAAAGGCTGAGGGAGCTGGGTCTCTTTAGCTTGGAGAAAAGGAG